>NJDC01011621.1:202789-215532 GCA_002245475.1 Calephelis virginiensis | reverse complement strand
AAGACACTAAGTCCCACAGTGTGATAGGTGGCAAGCCTATCGCCAACCGGGCACATTTCCAATCCCGACCAACATTTTTTTATTAGAAAATTGGACAAATCCAATTTTAATTTTGTTGGCCGACCCGGGATTCGAACCCGGGACCTCATGCAGTCAAGTCCAACACCCGGACCGCTAGACCACAGAGGCGATTATATTATGGTTATTATAATACAGATTGTTGGCGCCATCGTGAAAGAAAATGGTCGTGGTTTACTTAACGTAGTTGAAAAAGAAAGCTTCGTGTTAATTATGAGTAAAATTATTTATTTTAGGTAGTAATTACTTCAGTTAAAGTGCACAGGTGAAATAAATATAAAGAAATCAGAGTATCTTGTATTTCTTCGCTGCCGCCAAATCTGACCAAATGAGCTTGAATAACGAAGCCGTCGCTTTACTCATGTCCCTGACATGACTTTGTATATAACAACTGATTACTGTTAAAAATAATTTATTAATACGGCATACACGGTAGCATGGCTTAAAGGTCTTAGCCGGCCCCAGAAAGGGGGAAATTTACTTAAAAACATATAATATTCAATTAGATACAAACATTAGTGTTTTTTACTGTCGTAATGGATTGGATTGCGGGTAGGACTGAATCCTATTTTCCACTTCCTAGTCTAAAGTCGCCAAACAAGCTTACTCAGGCACACGCTAGAGCTTTTATTATTATAGTTGGTGTTCAATGACGAAGCTTTTATTAACTTTAATAATCCAAATATTAAAAATGTTTGGTAACCCTAAATAAAACCAACACGTAATTTAGCTAATAACTATCTCAATCACGTCAGCTGTCTAACGAAAAAATCCGCATCGAAATCGATCCTACCGTTCAAGGGGTGTGATACCACAGACAGACACACACACAAATATAAAGAAACAATTCAAACTCATAACACCCCTTATTTCCGTCGAGAATTAAAAAACCTCATATTGTCTAATTACTTATGTCAAAAAAAGATAAAGTCATTACAGTCGTCAATTTAAATTTAATCTGTCATTAAATCACTAACCTTTCTCTAAGTCAAAATTTTGTACAGAAAATGTCGACTTATTGACTTCTCTGAGCGCGACCGTAAGAAAACGGTTTGATTTTTTTATAAACTCATTTCTTTTAAACTGGCTGTCACCCGCGGCTGTGCACGCTTTTTTTAATGGTTAATTTGTTGCTAACCGCGAGGTTGTTACAACTTCACCGGGCTATGCAGTGGACGCGTGTTAAATGGTCCCAGAGGAACAAAAACTTACTTACGTGTTAATCCATGTGTATACCAATTTTCATAAAAATAAGTTCAGCAGTTTTTGCGTGAAGGAGTATCAAACAAACAAACATAAAATTCGCATTCGCATTCGCATTTATAATATTAACAAGATACTGCACAACAAACTAGAACTACAAGTTCCTTAATTTGAAGCATTCTTTAAGCCAGTTTTTTAGGAAAAAAAAGAGTTGTTTTTAGTAAAAGGATTCCATTTTGTAATTACAGTTTGGCTATTAGTCCGACCAGCCCATGTTTAATGACCACTTGGAGGATCCATTAGCCTTACGTTGTTGGACCACGGCCATTTCTACACTGGGTACAAACACCTTAATTGCAAAGCACACTTCTTAAGCATTAATAACTAGCTGAGCCGACAGACGTTGTCTGTCGGTTGTTTTATAGTAACTATGGATATTGATTTTTTAACCCTTGATAGAAAACGAGGGGTGTTATAAGTTTGACGTACCTGTGTGTGTGCATGTGTGTGCGTGGCATCCTAACCTAGAGTTCTTAGCTACATTACATGTAGGTTTTGGCGGCGCCTTTCTATCCTTCTTCCTTTCTTGACATGACTTCTTGAGGTCCCGGATTCGATCCCCGGGTTGGGCAACTAAAAAATAGAAAAATTTTATTTTCAAAAATAACGTTGCCCGGGATTGGATTAGTGCTCGGTTGGCGATAGTTTTGCCACCTATCACATTGTGGGACTTAGTGTCTTCGGCTATTCGTGGGTGCCATGGTTGTATACAATATACTTTATACTTTCTATGTAAATTACACAATTTGTTTTGTCTTATATCTTAGATCCATAAATATACTTTTCGCTACTATGTGTATTGCCTCTGTGGTTTTGTGTGGCCTGGTGTTAGCCTTGACTACAAGTGCATGAGCTAGGGGCACAAATATTGTGGTTTTCAAGTTAAAAAAGAAATAAGTTTGGTTTTTATTCATTTTTGGAACAAAGATCCTTACAGCAGGCTTGGAGGAGATAGGGCTTTTGCTGACCGACCGAACTGAAAAAAATATGATAGTAATAACCGTAAGAAAAAGTGGGTGGAATAAAACCGTTAAATGAGAAGTGCGCAGGCGCGACAGTTGCTGCGCGACCGAACTGAAAAAAGTGTGATGGTAAAAACCGTAAGAATAAAACCGTTAAATGAGACGTGTGCAGGCGCGACAGTCGTATACACAAGCGAGTAGTGTATAATACCTTTCTCTTTCTCCCTCACTTCACCCCGCCGTATATACTCCTGAATTGTGTCGATTCTACATTAGCCGAAGGAACTTTGTTCCTACCTGGTGTCCCACAACATCAATTTTATATTTTTATGATATTGGAAGGCGGCAGGAATAGGTAAGGTGGTGGTACCAATCCGGATGAGCCGCTGCGAAACTCTACCACCTTAGTCAGATCGCACGGTGTTAGTGACGGTACGCCTATGCTCGTCTTTTACGAGCTACCTGGCAGAAAGGCAGATGGTCTATTCTGCAAAGGACCAACAGGAGAACATGAAACTTCAGTTACTACTTCAGCGTTGAAATCTAACCACATAGTATAGGTTGTTGAATTCCATCATGAGAGTTCTTCCTCCTCCTCCGAGCTTCTAGCTAGGAGAGCTCGTAATGTTGAAAGCAGTTCTGTGATTGGTCCAAAGGGATAAAGGTTATAGCGTACTTCACTCTGCTTTTGACGTATCATGTTAATGGTTAAATCATAGGAAACCTCGATCAAAATAATCTATTTTATTGACTGCGGCAATACGGCGACGGATGAAATCTCCAACCTTGGTCTCCCCGTGTGTAGATACACATCTATCTACATTCATTCATACCTACATACATATCTTCAACCATGTCTCTTACGTGGTAGGCAGAGAATATCGAGTACCAGATCTCATGATCCTGACAAACCTGTCCAGCTTCCTTCACATTCATTGCCCTTTTCATACAAACACGCCGATTTCGGAGACTCTTGACACCACCCTCGGATAATACATCATATTAACAACCTAATATCCAAGAGATCTGATCGTGAAATGTCAACCATGGTTTCCCCGTGTACCTTTTCACATTCGCATTGTATATCTGCTTTGTTAATCTTTCATCTGTCATTCTTTCCACATGAACGAACCAGCGGAACATGCCCTTTCTTATTTTAACACCAACACATTATTTTATCTCTGTCACAGTAACGCTTGATACAATTAAATAACCTTTGCAAGTGTCTGAGAAACAGAAAGGAAAATTGGCAAATTTTCTATTTTTTATTGGGAACCTCGACCAATGTGGGTTCCAACCTAAAAATGGGGGACCCAAGTCTAAAATTTATTACATTTTTCTAGGGGCCTACCATAAGAAATGCGTAAAGTACTTAACCGTGTTATTTTTAAACATAGCCTAACGTAGGAATAAAACTAATTTGATATTATAGTCTGTACCACATTGCAATAAAGACTATAATACCAGGTTGAACCTTGGCGTACTTTACTCCGTATTTAAGAAGGAATAAGCTGTTTTCTTTTCTATAACCTCTACAAACTAAAACTAAAAGTATGGTAAAAATAAAATATGGTGCGTATAAAAAATAGCTCGAACAATTTTCATAAATATGAGAAGTTTTGTAAAGTAGTCAAAGCTTTCTTTCAAGCAGCTTTTGCAAATTTTCTAGCATTACATAGGGGTTTATATGCGGGCTATTACACAATAGGCTTTGCTGTCAGTTTTACAACAGTCACTGAATTACGTTTGAATGATGGCGAACAAAATATATACCTGGTATACCTTTTCTAGTACTAGCTGCTCCAGAAAACTTCGTTTAACTTCTTCTGTTTGTATGGGAAAAATAAAATGTTGTTTTTCCTAGTTTCCTCATAACATGATAAAATGTATCATAATATTATGTCCTACTCCTGGTTCAATTTTCAGCTCTTTCTTCTATATTGAGTGTAACACTCATGGTCCATTTCGTAATATTATGTTATTTTACTGAAATTAATAACAATGTTGGTAAATCTGTCTATTTGTTTGTATTCTAATACTGAAATATAATATAAATTAGTTTAAGTTTCCATGGTCCCCCTAGGTGAAATTTCGTTATTATAATTAATGAAACTTACTCCAATGTTAACTAATTATCTCACGGAAACCTTATCTCGTGATAAAAACAATGTGTAATTTGAGCATAATATGAACAACATATATACATATTGTTATAACTCTTCACGAAAGTAGACAAGTTTTGTTAAAATAGAAGATCGTGGAAGACAATATTGGACTCAATGTCAAAAGTCAATACAAACAAGTTGTTGTATAAATTTGATATTTTCCATTGTTTGACTTCAATAAAACTTCCTTCATTATGTTGATATAATTTAATAAAAATATTTTTTCTATCTTCTAAAAATTAGAAAATAATGTTCTACAAGTTCAAATAAAAAGATAATGGTTCAGAAACAACATGTTATCGAACGAAAGCGCGGGTAGTAAGGTTTCAATTGTTTTAGAAATAGTTTATTTAGCAGACTAGCTTTCCCGGCGAACTTCGTTCCACCCGTTCAGTTTGTACGGGATTTTTTTTTCCTAGTTTCCTCGCATTTTTTTACCCTTTTTCTTATCTTTTAAACCTTCCCTGGACTTGACCAAATAATTCAAAGCCAAAATTAGCCAAATCGGTTCAGCCGTTTTCGAGTTTTAGCGAGACTATCGAACAGCAATTGATTTTTTTATATATTATTTTTATAGATAGAAGATAGATATAAAAAAACAGTAATATTAAGTTTTATTAAAATCATCTCATTAAAACACCTTGCGCTTTTATACGATTTAATGTTTTTCTTAATATTTTTTTTATTATTTTGAAACTAGCTGACCCGGTAGACGTTGTTCTGCTATTTTTTGATGTGGTTTTAGTAAAACAATTGGAGTGAGTCACCCTTATCATTTGGGGGTACGTAAATAGACAGCAGCCGATTCTCAGACCTGCTGAATATGGATATAATAAAATTTGACAAAAAATCAGTAAAGCCGTTTCGGAGGAATGCGGTAACTAACATTATGATACAAGAGTTTTATATACTACTAGTCGACCCAGAAAACTTCGAAAAATTAGTAAAGCCGTTTCGGAGGAATGCGGTAACTAACATTATGATACAAGAGTTTTATATACTACTAGTCGACCCAGAAAACTTCGTATAGCTTGACATTAACAGCTACTACATGAGATTTGATGCTCCAATCACGATGTTCAACCCACCTCGACCCCGGGTAGACCCACACGGCGACAAGACTTGGACCGTTGGAGTTTATCCCAAAACCACCTTTTTTACGTGTAGAAATCCTCGTAGATATCCGCCACTTTCGGGGGAAGAGGCAGGTTACGTTAGACTCTTACTTAGTCAGTAGACCACACGCTTTTCACCCCTTCGCCAGGTACCGGGGATGTTGAGACACTTTTGCACACTTCCACTGCCCTGGCAGTGCTGGATCTCTCGATACCCCCGTACCTGCCGCAAACCTATTTCCAACGGGTGAGCATGATGGAATGCCCACCCCCTCACTCTTTTTCGGCTCATTTCCGCCACCCTTCGTGGGACAAAGGGCCTACCGCCCTTGTCCAATCCTCCTGTCCCCTCTAGCCGAAGATGGGTACTGAGGAACAGCCTTCCTGATCCAATTCGTTTCGCCAAGGTCCTACCTCGACGAAGCCCCCGTGCCACCACAAGGCTTGGACCCTTGATCCCAAAACCAAATCAGCCTTTAGCCTACCGACTTTGGTTGTCAAGGCTTTTTGAAAAGCCACTGTAATAAATTATACTGTTCAATACTACGCAAATATAAAAGATCAAACGCATTGTGTAGCATATAAGTTACCGCTTGAACCCGTAACAAAAGATGGCGTTTAATTAATTTCAATTTCTCTGCCTTACGTATTACGCCTTTATTTGATAACAATACTCAATGGGCTTCTCTTTAGCAGCGCCTTGTTGTGGGCTTCTTCAAAGATCTTGTCGAACAACTCCTTTGTTACTTGAAACGTTTCATCCTGTAAATGAAATCTTAAATTAGTATCGTAGTTAGGGATGTTAATATATCTTAACTTTGACATATCGACAATTTGAAACCAAAGTAAAAATCATAACTTTAAAAATATTCGTTGTCATATATTTCTATTTAATACTTTTTACAATATCGGTCCATTGCTAAAATTTTCTTTCACCACTTTGAAAAGCATTGAGCGTTATCAACTTAATGTTTCCATTCAATACTTTTAAAAATATTGGTCCTAACCTACAAATTACCCCAATGACGAATATTTTTACATAAATGAAAGCGTAATGCTAAAATCTTTTTTTTAACTGTTTCATAAAAAAGCGGATGTTATATTATAGTTCACGCCCATATTTTTTATGTAAGAAAGTTATTCGATATCTCTGTAAGTTGCAACCCAAATAAAATATTGTTTTTTATTTGAAAAACTGTACCACCAAGCTAGTCCTTTTGCCACCAAGTTTGGATCTGATTAGTACCGAGGAAAACAAGGAAAGTAACAAATTTTCCGTGTACTTAAAAGACACAATATTGAAACGGTAGCCGGTTTTTAGCAGTTTTGCTAGATTTAAATAAATTCGCTAAAGTTAATCAAAAATAAAACTTGTTACGTCGAATTATGTTGATTTTTTTGGTTGAACCTCTCTTAACAATAACTGATATAAAAAAAAAGATTTACCAAAAATAGTCTAACAGTTCAAGCATAATCGGATGACTAAGAGAAATACGTATTTCTTTTAATATTGAATTTATAATAAATATGGCATATAGTTTTACTCGACTAGCCCAAGTTACTAATCTGTTGTCACAATATCAGTGTTTCGTTTCTTCGTCTTTTTTCGTGCCTTTTATCCATTTTTATTTATGTCAGCCCTCGGCGTTTGTATAATAGGACTATTACGTATATCCCGGCTCATTTATGTCATTTCCTGCTACAGTTATAAAGCGAAAGTTTTCGTACCAGCTCTTATCTTCTTCATCCAGGTAGCTGATTTCCTACAACGGTCTCTTTTCTGCTTGTCGATTTTAAGGACAATTCTTGTCGAAGTGGTACATACCTGGTATACCTGGTACATAACAGTTTTCAGTAAATTTGTCAGTTATTTTGTCTGCTTTAAATGTTCCTCAAATGTATTCATTTCTGACCTTGTCTTTGTGTGTTCCCATCGAAATGCATATCAGCTATCGTGAAATTTTTAAAATCCATAATTTGAGATGGTCAGGAGTCAGAACACTCAAACAAAGGTCAGAAATATGTCCATTTGAGGAATGTTTACGATCACCCTAAATCTTTTAATAATTCAGTTAGTCAGTAAGAAAGTAATTAATGTTTATGAACGAAAGCTTTTTATTTAACACATGCTTCATTTTACCTGTAACATAGGTTCAGACACGAAATATCGATATTTAATTAACAACCCTATTAAAATACAGATTTACGAATGCTAAGTCAAAGTTACCTCCTACTTCAGAATATCGAATTCGAGTTCGATGTATTTTCCTCTCACGATGATTTTTGCACTTATAAACAGATTAATATAGACAAACAGTTTAATATAGACAAACAGTTTAATATAGACAAAAGCAAAATTTGTTTGTCAAACCCTGCTCTGAAACTAGTAGATATTTTTCAATTATGAACTTTAACGATGTGTTGCCGTGCTGGTCTAGGGTCTGTGTAGAATAGTCTATTTAACTCTTTGCTGTTAGCATGCAAGAAGTGGTTATAAGTTAAAGGGTTAATTACTTACAAAACCTCTCG
This sequence comes from Calephelis virginiensis, assembly GCA_002245475.1. Taxonomy (NCBI): domain Eukaryota; kingdom Metazoa; phylum Arthropoda; class Insecta; order Lepidoptera; family Riodinidae; genus Calephelis; species Calephelis virginiensis. Next base: position 207,420 of record NJDC01011621.1, on the reverse strand, counting down.
TAGCAGTGTTGTGTAGTATCTCGCCGTTATTCTTTCATTTTTTTATTTTTATGATAATGGAAGGCAAACAAGCAGACGGATTTCCTGATAGTAAGAAATTCACGCTGCCTAAATACACCAAAGGTGGTAATGGCGCGTTGACAACCTAACACTGGGATGTTATGCCTCGAGCAAAAGCAAGTTTACCTGCTACCTTATTCTCCGATCCGGAACACGACTACGGCAAGCATTGACATTACGGCAGGTATAGGTAAGGAGATGATATCGACCCGGGCGAATCGAAACTCTACCACCTAGTCAGACGTCACGGTGCTAGTGACCGTAAGTCTATGCCCGCCTTTTAGGAGCTGCAATTTAGCCCGGACCAACGCGGGGGTCCAGTGTTCCAGTCTGGAAGGAAGAGTGGCCGGTAGAGCTATTCGCGGTTTTTCGCGGTTTTTTAAAGAGGGGTGTTATAAGTTTGACGTGTCTGTCAGTCTGTGGCATCATAACTCCCCAACGGATGCAGTGATTTCAATTTAGTTTTTTTGTATTAAAGGTAACTTATGTGCAAGTGTCTTAAAGATGTTTGATGAAAATCGGTTGAGCCGTTTAAAAGTTGTGGGGGTAAAAGTGGGGAGATTAAGCTAATGTCAGCAATTGTTTTACTTTTTAAAGGAAAATTAAATTCCAGTGTCGGGGGTTTTTGAATTTTCAATTTAATTTATTACCCATAAATATACCCTTCGGTATGAAGCACGGTATCGCTAATATTCAATGGTTTTCAAGTATGAGATGCCGCTATCTCCCTTCGCTCGGTTCGGTTACCTAATGTTTTTGTGTTCGCGTCCTGTCTTCGGTTATTTTATCAGTTCAACCATTGTTGTTGATTTTTCCCTGTCATTACCTTATTCTAAATGCAGAGAGTGTAATAATGTGTTTTTAATCTGATCATTTTTGACTAGCTGTTTGACCGCAACCTCGTCAAGAAGAGGTGCCAATCTCTTAAAAATGTAATGTACTCTTATTTTAGTACTGTTTAAATTATGCTCTGTTATACTCTTCGGCTATATTCGTCAAGTTTCAGAAATACGAATGTATTTTAAAGATATATCTATATATTCTTATTATACATAATTAATCATTTCGCTTAAATTTAGATTAGATCACTCAATTTAAAAATAAAAGTATAAAGTGTTAAAGGGTAAAAATTGTAAAGCCGAAGCGCATAATTTTAATAGTAGTACTGTATCATCATTTAATAATTGTATACATATTTTAAAATGAGGAAAAAAGACGAGCAAGCTGAGGTTCTTGCCGGATCTTCTCAATGTTAGGGCGCGTTCCGATCCAGTGGTGGATTTAGTATTACATAGACGCGTTGCAGTTGCCTCTAGTAAGGTTAATGAGAAATAAACATATTTTTATTTCATTTGAGAATAGATTTGCATACATACTTTCATCCTCCATAATGGTCTCTAGATAAGTGATTTTTGAAAAAAAAGTAGCCTGTGTTTTACCTTCTTTTTACCTATATGCACATCAAATTCATCAAATCAGTTATGCCGTCTAGCTGTGAAAGAGCAACAAACAGACTGACAGACTATTATTATTATAGTATTGGTACAAATTAGCGTAGCAAGCCGATCTTAGACTAAATATTAGTAAATTTAGACGTAAGCGTCTTCTAAAAAGAGTATAGACCTTCTAACTACATATTATGTTCTCATCTTTTTCCTTTTCCATCAGGTCAATAAAAGGTACCAAACTAACGTACCTATAGGGAGGTTCACTCCGAAGTTTGAGTAAATTCATTGGACCTACCAGGAACGCTTAAAGCAGTATTATTTTCATGCTAAATGTTTACTTATGAAAGCCGCTTTATGGCATACAATATAAGGCAGTATTTCCTCGGTGACAGTTAGTAGTAGGCAGAGGCACAACCAGGGTACCCACGACTAGCCGAAGATACTAAGTCCCACAATGTGATAGGTGGCAAGCCTATCGCCAACCGGGCACATATTCTATCCCGAGCAACATTTTTTTTTTAGAAAATTGGAAAAACCCAATTTTCTTTTGTTGCCCGACCCGGGATTCGAACCCGGGATCTCATGCAGTCAAGTCCAACAACTGAACCGCTAGACCACACAGGCGACAGTTAGTACTATTGATATAATATAGTTTAAAGAGCTTATGGTAACTCCCAAGTGTAACTCTTTAAGAGCCTCGTGTCAAAACCAGTAATAAAATAAATCTAACTTGAAAACGAGATAAGTTTTCAGTATGCTCTCAGCACTATATGAACCTTTATTCATTATATATACACATATTTATGAACATTTTAACAAAATCGGGTCTTTTCGCTTAGCGCAATATGTATCTTCGCTATACGCCTTAAGATTCAAGTTTGCTTGCGTATTGGGCCTTAGTGCGTCTTCCGTACGTAGGTATTATTACTTATTCCGTATCCATACTACATTTATTTTTGAAATGGAGGAAGAGAAAGAAAAAAGGAAGAAGAGAAAAATTCAGTAAAAATACTTAATATATGTATTTTGAAGACATTTCACCGATCGCTAAGTCTTGTAATATGGGTTTAATGCATAAGCTATTCGTAATGAAAATGAATTTCATTTTGTAGGTAACCTACTGATGTTATTTCAGATTGCAAAACACATCGTCAATAAATGCTTGTAACAAACAAATCAAAGAACATATAAAAGCATTAATTTGATTTCAACAAAACCTATGTGACATTGCATATTATGAAGTAATACACTAAAACATCACTTTTTCTCCTTTAACATTCTGGTTATTCCTCATTGACTGGCGTAGATTTTCCCGTATAATATTCTTATATGTATATATGTGTTTGCACATTTTACAATAAAAAATGCGTATACAAAACTCACTTGTCCAATTAACAATGTATAATAAACTCTTTTATAGTAAATGTTCGATACATAATATGATTTTACTAGCTGCTCTGGCAAACTTCGTTCCATCCGTTTAGTTTGCATGGAAAAAATCAAAATGCTTTTTTCCCCAGTTTCTTCGCAGTTCAACCGTTTTTGAGTTATAGTAGTGTAACTGACACGGGTTTTCTGTTATATATATAAATATATATGACAAACATACATACAATTACAGCTAGTCAAAAGCTTCTAATAATCGACGCCTAGTGCCTATATACGCGTGGAGTTAGCATGATAGTAAATAATATAATTTACTCTCGCGCTATGTCTACTACTGTACATAGTAATAATTGACAAGGATCCTCAGATTTCCCAAGGGCTGAGGTCACAGCAGTTCTAGTCTTAGTCAGCAGTCCTAGTGCCTATATACGCGTGGAGTTAGCATGATAGTAAATAATATAATTTACTCTCGCGCTATGTCTACTACTGTACATAGTAATAATTGACAAGGATCCTCAGATTTCCCAAGGGCTGAGGTCACAGCAGTTCTCCGTACTACCGGACACGTTAAATTATTTTGCTCATATATAAATCCCAGTTGGTAGGTTTTGTATCGTGTTACGAAATAATTCTTTGTTCTTTTATACTTCACTAGCTGTTCCGGCGAATTTCGTTCCACCCATTCTCTTTGTATAGGAAAAATTCAAATGTTTTTCTGAGTTTCCTTGCAGTTTTTATCAATCCCGTAACTTTTTAACCTTCCCTGGACTTCCAGAAATAATTACAAACCAAAATTATCCAAATCGGCCCAGTCCTCGAAGTGAAAACATCTTTAGCGGCGTTGCGCACTTTTTTTTGGAATGGGTAAAAACTTCTAAACTCGCGTCAGGACACGTGACCTCATCGAAAATTTATAAGACGGCCCAGGGCGCTTGCGCGAATGTTCGTATTGTCATGTTTGTGTACAATAGCGCAAGAAATTATATTGTATTCTACCACATAAATTACAGTACTTTCATACTGATAATTAATATTGTATTCTACCACATAAATGATAGTACTTTCATACTGATAGTTAAAGAATTCGTGCAAAATTATTCCCTAACAATGCCAAAAAATTAATAAATGCACAACGTTAATATTCAAGTTTTCACTTCTGCCGGCACTCCCGGAGTGCGATTCGTCACTTGTTTTTCGCTGATTAATACTAGCCGATCCTAAGAACTTACCCGATATTTGGGGTAAAGATATGCCGGTTGCTGGATTTTAAATTTATACTGAGTGTTGTTATATCTGTGAATTCTAAACTGCATGACCTTTGACTTGGAAAAAATATCGATACAATCTGTAATGCACATAGGTACTAGAAAACAAAAAATAATGAATAAAATCGGACTACGCGTTAATTAATTAATTAAATAATTATAATAATAATAATTAATATCCCTGGACAAATCATACAAATTGAATCTAGCCCCAAAGTGAGCAAATTATATGCCTGTGTTATGGCTGTTAGTCAACGATACTAATACATGTAAATACTTAAATAGATACCAGAATAAATTTAATAAACACCATTATTGCCCAATTTTGACATTTACCCCTATCCCAGGGAATATAATAAATGTTTTCTTTCTTTTCTTTTTTTAAAATATAAACAGGTTATAACATATTTAAATTAATGTCTTATATCAGCAAATGTACCTTCATAGCTGGATATACTTAACCCCCCCCCCC
>NJDC01011621.1:161655-192553 GCA_002245475.1 Calephelis virginiensis | reverse complement strand
AGGTAGCTGGTAAACTTACTTTTGCTCGAAGCCTAACATCCCGGCCTTCGGTTAAAATGCACCATTACCACCTTTTGCGTCTCTAGGCGGCGTGAATTTCTTACCATCAGGACATCCGTATGCTTGTTTGCCTTCCAATATCATAAAAAAAAGGTGCGGGAGGATAGGCCTATTGTGTAAGTCTACCAACTAAGACAGAGTAGTGATTCTGTTTTCGTTATGGCCGTAAGAACAGTTAAGGCGGTAAATCCCTACCCTAGCATGATGCTTGACAGTACTCTCCCGCCAGTAGTCTTGTTGGCAATGACCTTTATTTTTCCTTGTCTCTAACGAGCGTTTTCTTTCCTTCCGTCCGCCATGATGACTGTCATGTTCCCATCTGAAGTGTAGGGTAGCCGTTAGACTTGCACAATAGGCCTTCCATCCCCAGTCCTAGGACAGCGACACACCAGTGATATCTATGAAGCATATAGGCCACTGTTGTTCTTACCATCAGGAGAGCCGAGTGCTTATTCGATGTGTTTTGTTGTTTTTTTATGTGGAGGACACTCTGAAATAAAAAAGAAAAACAAAAAATGAGGATGTGCCTGGGGTTGTATCATCTGATCCAGACTTATTGGCAGTGAAAAAATTCGAAAATGAAGAATCCAAGTAACATGTTATCCCCGTGTTAGTCCGGGATCCTTTGCAGAATAGATCAATTTCCTTCCTGCCAGGTAGCTCGTAGTAGGCTAGCACAGGCTTACCGTCACTAGCACCGTGACATCTAACTGGGTGGTAGAGTTTTGCAGCGACTCGCCCGGATTAGTCAGTGCTTGCCGTTGACATTTTCGGGTCGGATATTCTCCGGCAAACTTGCTTTTCCTAAAGCCTAACATCCCGGCTCTAATTTGGCAACGCACCATTATCATCTTTGTGGTCTCAGGCGGCATTAATTTCCTACCATCAGAAAATCCGTCTGCTTATTTGCCTTCCAATATCATAAAAAAATGTTTAACATAATAGTCATCAAATATTTACCTTCCTTTTTCGACTAAGTAAAACTCATATAACTAAGCACTAATAATAGCCAAATGCTTTTAATATGATTGGGTGTGAAGATCGAGAGATAATGAAATACATGGAGTCGTGGGCTCGGTACCACCATTAATTACTGCCTAGTAGATCAATGGTTTGATTGCTTTTGTTCGTAACAATAAAATATCCGACCTGCATTTACTAATTAGAGTTGACTACAGGTAACAATACGGTAGTTAACGTAATGAATGACGATTTTGTTTTATGTTGATAAAATTTACCGCTAATTCAACATTAAAACTGGATTTCACCGTCGAATTTAATCAATGTAAAAACTCGTTTAGTCAATCATTGTCAAACACATTTTGATTATTGTAAATATTTTATTATTAAAGCACTAGCTGTCCCGGCGAACTTCGTTTAACCCGTTCTCTTTGTGTAGGATAACTTAGAATATTGTTTTCTAAGTTTCCTTCTTTCATATCTTTAAACCTTTCCTGGAATTACACAAATTATTCAAAACTAGCCATATCGGTCCAACTGTTCTCGAGTTTTAACGAGACTAACGAACAGCAATTGATTTTTATATAATACTAGCAGCTGACCCAGCAAACTTCGTATCGCTTGACATTAATATTTCGACAGTAGCGCAGTCCGTCGGTTCCGATGTGAAACATTCTAAAATCAACAACTAGGAACTTATTATTAAAAAAAAAAATTTATTTATTTATTTATTTCACATGGAAGACCAACAGCAACTTATACAATTAAAATGGTTACAGAAAAAAACAGTAAGCCAATTACAGGTCCTCACTTATAGACACATATTAAACATTAATATATAAATGTTAACACTCCACCATGATACACGAAACATATCGAATTCTAGAAAACAAATAATGTTAAACAGACAACTTAAAATGAAAAAAAAACAGAGTAAGAATAATTATAAAAACAATTCAAATTAATAGATCACTGCAAAAAGTTATTGTTGCTATAGCATCGCCTTGCTTTAGAAACATTTATTATAAATGGATCAATATCTAGATCTTTACATAAACGATTGAAAGACCTGCTCGCTCTTATTAGGTATGAGTTTTGTCTATATTTAGTAGCAGCTTTGGAAATATGCAAAGGTGGGTTGAATCTAGGGATAAAATTTGGCACATTAAACAAAATTTTATTCAATAGTTAATAAAAAATTTTGTTCAATAGTTAATAAAAAAAAAAATTTCAGCAGACCAAATGGTGAATCTAAACCATTCTCGAATTCATTGAACATACACAAAAAGTTTTATCAACATCGGTCCAGTCGTCTAGAAGGAGTTCAGTGACAAACACACGAACACAAGAATAATATATATAAAGATAAGATTTGTCAACTTAAAAGAGTACTTGCAGTAGCTTATAAACAGGATAACAAGTGATAATGGAGCACGTTTACAAGTAACTTGTTTTATTAAACTCGGTTTTAAATATGATCAGTGAAATTAGCTCTAAGAATTCAACTTTACACAGTTTGTATTTTTTGTACAATTTTTTATTTCTACATCGACATAAATCTACAGTAAATTAAACACACAACTAGATATTAGATACAAAATTATAAATCATCCTGCCTTTTCAATTTTGTCACTCTTCATGTATTTTGTGAATGTTAGTGTACAATAAAGAATTAAATAAAATTAGAAAACTTGCAATGCATACTGTTATGAAAGAAAAATCGAGAAAAAAGGAATTGAAAACTAGACGATAAATAAAGAAAAGTAAGGACAAAACGTATATTACGTAACGTTTTTTTTTTAATTTTTGTACTTGAATTCTATTTTAAATTATTTTGCCATTGTATTAATTGTTTGATATTTTTAAAATCAGCTATTGTATTATAAAATCAATTTGAATCAATTATTCATTAATTATTTATTTAAAGCATGTCATTATAATATTATGTGTTTCTTTATTACCTTATATGAAATTTTAATTATTATTTTTATCATATGGGTCTATGTAACCTGTTAATAAACGAATTTTATTTTTTTATTTATTTATTATATCAGTCATACAAAGACGGAATTGAAAAACCTCTGCTTAAAGTTTTTTCATTTTGTTCTTAAAAACTAAGTCTTAAATCTTTCAATTCAAGAAAATACAATGTTCTGGAAAGACTATTGTTTGTTTACGAAATAAAGAGCAAATCAGCGACGGGAGTCATGTAAAAAGTGTTCATAAAAGTACAACATTGCAAAAAATTCGGATGTATTGTTGACTTTGTTTAGGTGACATAAAGGGTTACAATACTTGGTTGTGTAATTGAAAAATAAATATTTTTTGATTAAAACAGTTTTAATAAAGGTAACTAAATTGTGGTGTAGCACTCGCTGACCGAATTCTTAACAGTGAGATCCGAGAAAGAGTGGGATTGAAAGATACTGTTGGTGTTAAAATGAGGAAGGGCATGCTCCACTGTCTGGGTCATGTAGAAGGAATTACAGATGAAAGATTGACAAAGCAGATATACAATGCCAATGTAGATGAATGTAGGTACCCGAGGAGACCAAGGTTGATATTCCACTATCAGATCACTCGGATATTATCCGAGGGTGGTGTCAAGAGTCTCCGAAACCGGCGTGTTTGTATGAAAAGGGTTAATGAATGTGAAGGAAACTAGACAAGTTTGTCAGAATCGTGAGGTCTGGCACTCGATACTCTCAGACTATCTCGTAAAGGTCTTGGCGTGAAGATATGTATATATGTTTGTAATTAAATTGCGAACATACGATTCTTGCTAGGTATATAACTTTAGCCAATTACAAATTTTATTGCGGCGCAAATTAGTAGTGATAAAACTTAGCAATTTGGTTTTGTTGACTTTAGGCCGGCCTCAGGTTGGCAACGCACCATTACCACCTTTGGTCTCTAAACGGAGTGAATTTCTTACCATCTGAAAATCTGTATGCTTGTTTGCCTTCCAATATCATAAAAAATGTGATGTCACACAGATAAGCAAACTTTTGCATTTAAAATATCAGTATAGATAAGAAAGTCCTTAATTTCTTAAGCAAGAACGAAAACTTGGGAACTTGTTACAAAGATATTTTCCTAGTCTAATTAATATTATAGTTAGTCATTGTTTATAAACTTACTTTATTCAGGTAAAAGGACGAAGTTAAGTAATTTACTTTAAGAAGTGTCGTTATTCTTCTAACAAAGCTTGCAAAGAGAAATGTTTGTAAGAGGCAATTATCACTAAGTACTGTCCCTTTGCCATTCTCTCATTTAATTTGTTAACGTACCTAATATTTTTCTTTAATAGCGGGAAAATAACACGATTTGCTGGCAACTTTGCTCACATAATTTTAATAGCTCAAGATCCTTGTATAGCCAGACAGTCGCCATTTTGTAAAAGCTAAAAGTTTCAATACATGCAGCAATGCTACATGCAAAATAGGAATGACGTTAAACTATATACGTAGTTTGAATCACGTGGCTTTGGCGGGAATCAGCTATAACAATAAAATACCAAATAACTTTTCTCAATAAGGCATTTTACCAAATATGGTATTAGGAAGAAACATGCTGTAGCGGAAATTCTTCGCCAGACACTAAAAGTTGTATTGTAACTATACGCGTACTTACGCAAAAAAAGAATTGCAAAAATAAGCTTCAATAGCTTTTGTTCATGGCTTCACTCGTGTACTAATATTATTAAATTCGTTTTTTCCACATGTTTCATCGTCGGCGCTTTTTAAAAATTAAAAAAAATATATTAATGAATTTATGTTTACAAATCAAAAATATTATTTAATAGTATAAAACTTAAACTGCCTTAATATGCTTAATAAAATCTCCGTTTAACAATATGATTATTAAATTTTTCGATCGTAAATTATTCTATCTTATAAAACCATATTACATATACATACTTATGAAATAAGATAATTTTTTTTTATGATATTGGAAGGCAAACAAGCAGGCGGTTTTCCTGATGAAAAGAAATTCACGCCGCCTAGAGACACCAAAGGTGGTAATGGTGCGTTGCCAATCCGGGTGAGTCGCTGCGAAACTCAACCACCTAGTCAGATGTCACGTTGTTAGTGACGGTAAGCCTGTGCTCGCCTGGCAGATGGTCTATTCTGCAAAGGAGCCCGGACCAACACGGGTTAAAAATGTTTTCAAGTTTATCTATTAAAAAGCAGACGATAGTGCCAGATTTATTAACAAGACGTAATAGAGTAATGATAAAAAAACTTCTTCCAGTCAAATTCGACAAATGTAACTCCCAAAACTTACGTGGCCTTACCTGTTCCGCCTAATACCTGTCAAAGCCACTATGATCGATACTTTCAGAAAACTACATAATTCCCACCTGAAATGGAAGCATGAAACTTTCAGCTTCTATAATATGATGAAGGTCTGGCTTCAGGATAGAATCATCGATCGAAGTTTCCCACACAAACTACTGGTAAAAAATATTGTTTCTATTCTTAACCGACTTGGAAAAGGACGATCTTATACAATCGATTCCTATATTTTTTATGTCTATCAATTATTTTTTTTATTTGAAGGAGCGTACTTTTTAGGCGGTCCCAACACCACCACCAAAAATACATAATCACCAATTATGCACATAATTAACTCATTGAAACCAAAGTCGGTTTTTACGGTTTACTTTTTTTTTCCATTTATTTAATAAAATAATATACAATTTTTTAACAAAAAGCTTTGCAAAAACCTTAAATTGGTTTGTCCGCAATCTTACCTGCCTCCCGCAACAATTTAAATTGTAATATTTTAAAAAATACAGTAATAAACATATAATATAATGCACTTGAATTGTTTATAATTCCTTTTCACTCTTTTTAATAAAGTTAATTCTTCTAAATTCCAGTACCTCGCTCACGAAACTAAATTTTCAAATTCAATTTAATTTCATTTATACCGGGTATTTTTTTAAGTTACAAGATACCTCTGTGGTTTAGCGGTCCAAGTGTTGGACTTGACTTCATAAGGTCCCGGGCTATAATCCCAGCTCGGGCACCAAAAAGAAAATGTGGTATTTTTAATTTGCTATTAAAAAAAAATTGCTCGTGATTGGATACGTGCCCGGTTGCCGATAGGCTTGCCATCACATTGTGGGACTTAGTGGCTTCGGCTTCGGTCTTGAGTGCCCAGGTTGTGGCTCTGCCTACCTCTTCGGGGATATGGGCGTGAAGATACCTTTTTTTTTAATAGATAAAGTGATTGAAGAGGAAGGTTTATATGTATATTTAAAAAAAACCGCATCAAAATTCGTTGTGTAGTTTTAGAGATTTAAGCATACAAAGGGACATAGGGACAGAGGAAGCGACTTTGTTTTGTATTATGTAGTGGTTTGTCAGGTTAGGGACCAATTTCTTTTTTTTATGATATTGGAAGGCAAACAAGCAGACGGATTTCCTGATGGTAAGAAATTCCCGCCACCTAGAGACACCAAAGGTGGTAATGGTGCGCTGCCAACCTGAGGCCGGGATGTTAGGCCTCGAGCAAAAGTTAGTTTACCGGCTACCTTACCCTCCAAACCGGAACACGTCATGACGTAATGGCGACAGGAATAGGTAAAGCGGTGGTGCCTATCCGGGTGAGTCGCTGCGAAACTCTACCACCTAGTAACCTAGTCAGTCTTTTTATCCTGGGAAATGTTTCTGAAAAACAGCTCATAAGCTATAAAAGTGGCTTTAGGTATGTATACTTATACCGTGTTGCGTAGTAACGCCGCACCCTCACCTCTATCTTCCTTTTACGATCTAGACGTGACTTGCCATTTCCTCCAACCGTTTATGATGATGCTTTACCTAATTTGGTCTCCCTTTTGTAGTAATACAGTTTTTATTTAAATAATCAAGCTTAGTAAGACTTCAAAATCCGACTCCAACAATTTCATTGGGTGCAACGTCCAATTTGATCATTTTTTTTTCAGAAGGCAGCAAATGTTTCCGAAATGGTCCCACATAATTTTAATAAACATCCTACTAGTAGTTTTTGAGTGATATGACAATGATGAGGTCATCAAGATAAGTGAATAATAAAGCGTAAGAACAAAAAAATTAAAACATATACAGTCGAATTAAGTACCTCCTTCTTTTTTGGAGTCAGCTAAAACTAGAATTTTCTAGAAACTAGTCTCGCGTATTAAATTTATTTAATTCACAAATGAAAATAGTTTAGTTCTCTAACGGGTTCCAGGTACCAATTTTTTAAGGCGCATCACCGTATTTTTAAACCGAGTTAAAGAAGGAGAAGGTTCGCAATTCGACTGTAGTTTTTTTTAATAGTTGGTTAGTAAAAAAAACCGATTTTGATGGTTCTTTTTGAGAACAAAAGATAATTATCAACTCATGATCATTTTACCATTTGGTTTTTAGTGGTTTGTGAGTTATGCTTAATAGTCAATAGTGCATAAATTTTTCACCTTTGTTGTCGACGTCATCGATATAAATATAAACCTAATAAATAGCAGGATGTTGAAATGTTTGTGAGACCCAAATAAAATTATTTAATTTGCCATTTTCCTACAAAAAAAATGTATACGTATTATGGCGTGACAGAACAGGAAAAACAGTGTCTCATGAATAAATTGGACTTACCGAAAGCCAAACCCCCCAAATTTATCACACACCACTAAACTGTTTTATTAGCACCAACAAACCACACGCTACTAAAAATTCAACGTACGTTTTGCTTTGTAACAGAAGCATCATCAGGAAGATTTGACGAACAATCGAACAGATACTTACACGTGGAACCATTTTGGAATAATTTGCTACCTTAAAAAAACAGATATGAATTCGTGACTTGATGAAGTCTGTTTTTTTCAGTGTTACTTTGCTTAACTATTTTAGATGTCATATTTACAATCAGGCATTGTGTCATCCCGTGTTGGTCCGGGCTCCTTTGCAGAATAGATAATCAAGCAGCTGGTAAAAGGCTAGCATAGGCTTTCTGTCACTAAAACCATGATATTTGACTAGGTGGTAGAATATCACGGCGACTCACGCGGATTGGTACCACCGCCTTACCCATATCTGCCGCCATAATGTCATGACGTGTTCCGGTTCGGTGGGTAAAGTAGCCGGTAAACGTACTGTTGCTCGAGGCCTAACATCCGGGCCTCAGCCCATTACCACTTATGGTGTCTATAGGTGAATTTCTTACCATCAAGAAATCCATCTGCTTGTTTGCCTTCCAATAATATCATAAAGGTCACAAATTTTGTTCAAAGAACATTTTCAGATTTACAATACTCGTATTAGTCAAGATTTTATTAATTTGTAGAAAATCCTTCCAAACTTTATAGATGGAGTTCCGTAAGATTTTCTTATTTCTAAGGTTTTCTTCAATGTCAAATTGACTGCGGGTGTGAGTAACAAAACGAGAAGAATTTATTCACAAATGTGACGTATTCATTCCAAGGCTTCTTCTGTGATTGCCAAAAAAGTCGCCCAGCGTGACGACAGGGGAAAGCCTTTTAAATAATTTCAATCCCTTCGAAACGTAAGGCTAATTTATCTTCTTCGGCTTCTTGTGCCAATTTTGTCTGTATAAAAGTCACTTTTTATAAAAAGAAAGTAAAAATATCTTCACGCAATATCGTCGAAGTAGTAGGCAGACTAGCCGAAGACATTAAGCCCCACAATGTGATAGATGGCAATCCTATCGCCAACCAGCCACAATTTTTTTCCTGGGTAACATTGCTTTATTATTAGAAAATTGAAAAAACACAATTTTTTTTTGTTGCCTGATCCGGGTACCGTACCACGTGGGGTCAAAACCTACATCGGACCGCTACCCCACGCCTCTGTTAGGTATTACTTACATGGTTTATAAATATCCACAACTGAATACCAATCAGATTTTATTGAAAAGGAAAACACCGTGTAAATTAATATTTATAACAAACAAAAACTATATTTTTGGCGTCGTAATGTCTAAATCACCTGTTGGCGTTAAGTACTGGATTTTCCTTTTACTAGGTAGGTTTAATTAGGTAGTAGGTGGAATCTATAAGGTCCATCACTTACATTCGGAATTCCTTGGAAACGATTAAAAACGGGGTCACAAAGTTACTTACATGAGTTCAGGAAAAACTTCCCCGTTCTGGTCCGGGCTCCTTTGCAGAATAGACCATCTGCCTTCCTGCCAGGCATAAGTTTACCGTCACTAACACCGTGACATCTGACTAGGTGTGTACGATAGCGCAATAAATGAATATTGTATTCTACCACATAAATGATATTAATCATAATTAAAACAATTGGTGCAAAATTATTCCGTAAGCATTCCAAAATATCAAAAATGCACATCGTTAATATTCAAGTTTTTAATTCTGCCGGAATGCAACCCGTCGCTTTTGCGGTTCCACAACAGTTGGAAGGTGCCTCTCCGAAGTTTGTTGACTAATTTGTATGTCAAACTCATAAAATCTCGTCTCGTCACCAGTGGCGTTTCATGAGTACCAGTTCGGAGTTGACTTGTTATAGCAAGTCCTCAGCGACTCTCATGCGATTAAGGTTTTGGAGTAAATTCAGGTCTTTTTGGACTATCGGAGCGGAAACATTTTTTTTTGCGTCGGATACCGAAAGTCGTGCCATGATTGGAATAATCTAGATCTTGCGTCTGTGTGAGAACACTTATATTGAAAATTTGATGTGCTTGAAGATGAATTAGAAAAGTATTTGCAAAGGTGAGGCCTTAGCTATATTTTATTTGCGTCGGATACCAAAACACGTGCCATGATTGGAACATTCTAGATCATGCATCTTTACTGTGTAAGAACACTTATAATGAAACATTTGATGTGCTTGAAGATGATTTAGAAAAATATTTGCAAAGGTGAGGCCTTAGCTATAATCTATTTGCGTCGGATATTGAAAGACGTGCCATGATTGGAATATTCTAGATCTTATGACCTAACCAAGCACGACCTCAGGCACGTCACGTTTGATAGAAGACTTGAGATACATGTACTAGGGTAGAGTATATCGGCTATTCAAGTACGCTCCGGCATGTGACTTGAATTTGTAATCTTCAAAATATATACGAAGCAGGCACGTACGGAGGGATCTCATCAATGTTTTGACATTGTGGATCTTTGAGGTAAAATTGGAATGCTATATATTTGCTGTACTTATGCTCTTGTTGGATGAATATTAACAGTGATTTATTTATGCATATAACATTGTAACGTTAACATAATTTATGTTAATGTTAAGTTACGAAAAGTAATTGAAAGAAAGTTCTTGTTCGTTATTTTTGGTGAATGGTGGTTGGTGGTCAGCATTGTAGTAGTCTATTGTTGATTCTGTGTTTTATAGTAACTCCTAAGGGAGCAGTTACTCAATACAAGTATTTTTTGTATTTGTATTACCTAACTAGGTACTAGACGAAAAATTTAGATGTTTTTGTAAAAACAGGGGGTTTTTGTTAGTTCCATTTAAAGTGTAGCGCATACTTAGATGAGCCGCATGTCTTGGGTCAAGGCGCATCATATTGTACAGTACGCTTAAACAGTCCGCCGAGATCAGGCACGGTATAGAGTGCGTTGCTATTTACAAAATGTATGAAAGCGATCTAGGCAGATTATTGCGAGGCGATGCGACCTGATGCGCCCCATAAAAAGTGTGCGCTATTCTTAAAAGAAGATGTGATCAAGATTTTTTTAGGTAGAAATATTTGAGTTACACATAAGTTTATACTAATTTTAACTTTTTTAAAACAATGTCTTTTACTAAATTTTAATTAAATTTGAAATTAAAGTCAGTTATTTCAAGTTCTACGCCGTCAAAATTGTGCAAATCCGTGGAAACCTCAAAAGTGAAAGATTTTTTTATTTGTAGCATATTCATACATACAGTCGTGGTCAAATCAGTACCCAGTAGCGAAACCTTTGTTAGTAATTACCGCTTGACACCGATGTGGCATAGAGATTATTAGTTTCTGGCATGTTTCGACGGGAATGTTTGCCCATGCCTCACAAAAAGCTTCATTGAGTTCATCTAAAGTTGTGGTACGATAAGTGGCTACTTTTTTCTTGATTTCGTGCCAAAGGTGCTTTGATTGGGTTAAGGTCCGGGCTATTTGATGGCCAATCTAGCACCGATACTGACTGACTGGTAAGAAATGACTTGACTGAACGGGCGGTATGTTTCGGGTCGTTATCATGCTGAGACGTCCATATAATAGGGAGATGTTCCTCAGCGTAGGGAAGCATCGTTTCCTCCAATATTGCCTTGTATTGATGTTGGTTTAAGTTACCCTGAACTTTTCTCACAGGTCCCACTCCACGTCCAGAAAATGAACCCCACATTTTAATGTTTCCACCGCCATGTTTCACCTGCTTTTTTGTGAATCTTGGATTCATTTCCGCTTTTACTGGACGCCGTACGTATTGCCTTCCATCTGAAGAAATCAAATTAACCTTGGTCTTGTCAGAGAATAATACATGTTTAAGTGCAAACGCCAAACGAGCATTTCTATGTACTTTCTTCAACAACGGTACTTTGCGAGCCACTCTTCCGAACAACCCTGCTTCTACCAGACGTCGTCGAACGGTCCTCGCTGAGACACTAGCACTTTCATCTGTCCCAAACACTTCGTGTTTAATTAAAATAGAGCCTAGAAATGGATCTTTCTTAGCTAACCTGGTTATTATTCTATCTTCTTGCGGAGTTGTTTTTCTCGATCATTTTGTTCTGGGCACATTTAAATCTGTGTTATTGCGTCTGACATGTTGCACTGCATTGTATATCATAGGTTTTGAACAATTTAAATGTTCTGCTATCCTTCGGTATGGCCAACCATGCTCGACAACAAACTTCATGATAATTTTTCGTAGTGTTGGATCGCAACTTTTATTTTTACCCATTTTTCTTCAAAATATTTTTCAAAACTTAAAATAAATATCGGGATTGCCGCCAAAACTACCACGAAACAAAAAGAGAAGAAGTAAAAAAGTATTGAGATTCAAATTTTGAAAATAGAACGCAATATCTCAGTGTCTCTAATTAAATGGCCAGCCAGGATTATTTGAACAAATAGCACTACGATAATCTATCAGCTATACTGTAAAGAGGTTTAATGTTTAAGAAATTGTTATTGTTTGTATAATCGGGCACATAAAAGACTAATTATACTTACATGTAAAAGATATGGAATATGGGTTAGACTCGTTGGAAAATAAAAAATAAGTTCACAATTCGGTTTAACCAAAGAGTGTCCCTAATTAGTTGACCACGATTGTATATTTACAGTTTGGCTTGAGTTTTTTAAACCCAATTTCACAACTTTTGATTTAACTGCATTAAAGTAAACTTTGAACAAACTGGTGGTAAAGTGCTTTGCTGGAACCATGCTGGAGGAATCCACCCCCTTATTGCTGCCGCCATAACAACTCGGTCATGTTGCGGTTTAGAGGGTACGGTGGTCAGTATACTTGTATATTAGGCTAACCTGTAATATATTAAGTGTCTGTAGGCTACGGTTGTCTTTTACTATCACGTGATTTCAGCGCCCTTACCATGAGTTGACGGCTTGACAAGTTTACTATACTAGCTACCGTCTCTGTAAATTATTTGTTTGAAAACTTTGAACAGCGCCTCTATTGGTAACTACGAGAAACATTTTTTAGACCAAAAATGTCATAGATTTCGATACGTAACATACCGAACGTAATCAATACCAACTCATGGTGAAGGCTCTGTGTTTGTTGAGCTGTTGCTTGTGCTAAATTCTCATATAAAAAAACAAAAACGCATTATGGCAAAAATAATTTTCGTCTGGATTGGGATCATGTGAAAAGTTTACATACATACAATCATCATTAAGCTAAAAGGTATTTATGAACTTAAATTTGGCGATAGGATTGCCACCAATCATTTTGTTAGTCTTAGCCTAGTCGTCGGTGCCTCTGCCTATCTCTCCGAGGATATGGGCGTCAAGACACTTATTTTTTTTAAACTATATTAGTATTACAATCATTTTAATGCAACGAAGGGTGAGAGTAATTATCTAAGTATGCATGCTTAAATCTATTGATTACTACAGCTTGCCCCCAAGAGTATATAACGGTACTCAAATCCCTCTTTCCCCCTAATGTTACCAACTTGGGTGTCATTTTTAGTTCAGACCTTTCTTGGGAGGACCATTTTAATTTCGTTAGCAAGAAAATTTATTTCATTTTTCATTCACTGCAACCTCTTAAAAATTTCCTCCTTATTAAAACAAAAATCTCCTTCGTTCAAACTCTCATTTTGCCTATTCTTGATTATGCTGATTCATGTTTCCTCGATTCTACGGAAACTCTTTTAATAAACTTGAGAAACTCCAAAATTTTTGTATTCGCTTTATCTTTGGTCTTCGCAAATATGACCATATCTCCATTTCTAGCGCAAAACTCAAATGGCTTTCTATCCGTCTTCGCATGAACTCTTATATACTTTGTCTCCTTTATAATATTTTGTATTATCATTCTGTCCCCTATTATCTTCGAGATTTCTTTAATTTTTTACACTCTAGTGAATCACCGTGTCGTTCTAGTCGCAATTTAATACTTCGTTATCCTGTATCCCACTCCCATTGTTATTCAAATTCCTTTTCTTTTCGTTCCGTGAAATTATGGAATTCACTATTAAGTCAAATTCTAATTTTTTAGGGTCGGCTGGAAGAAATCTGTAGACCTAGAGATAAGCCCACCTGTTGTGCATTTCTGTTTGTCAATGTCCGTGTTTTATGCCATAAATTGTGTACAATAAAGAATTAAACAAATAAGTAATATTTTATATAAATATATTATCCTCAACGACTACAATTATTATATTTATAAAATTAGAATTTCGGGAATTGGCACAGATTTTTTTATAGCATAGACCAAGCCGTTTATATTGGAATTAGCATTTGGTATATTTTATCACAGCACATTTAAATTTTTTGTTTGGTTAGATTTGAGTAACTAAAAAAATCTATGACCAATCGTTGTTCTTATCTAATCATCCGAAAGTTTACAAATAACGTCCTATCTCTAGCTATCCTTAGTCCGAGTCCCGTGGATATCAGAGTTTGCGACGTATTTATTACTAACAGCTAGTATTAGCCCATAACTTCGTAAGCGTAATATAACAACGTTTTTGATACAAATGCTCCTCCCCTATACTAGAAAAAGTAGAAAAAAATTAACTAAAAAAGTAGCCTGTCGTTGCAATCAGATCTTTAGCTATGTATATCAAATTTTATCAATCAATGCTGCTGTTGAGCTATGCAAGAGCAACAGAGAGATAGAGAGAAAGATAGACTTTTGCTTTTATAGCATTAAGTACGGATGTCACAGCCTTTTCAAAACGACATAGCATTTACTTGAGACTTTACTCGGAAAATCTCAACAATTTTAGTCTAGGAAGTCAGTGTTTTTTTCATCATTGGATAAGTATAAAATGAATTGAAATATATTAAGGCCGAAAAAATTGTCAACGAATGCTGATTCATCAGTTGACATAATAACGTATGTTAAGATCAGCGTTCTAATTTTTAAAAAAAGGGTACACCTAGAAAGCTTTATTAAATAGAATACCCTAAAAAATATTTTCTATGACCTATCGTTGCTCTATATATTAATCATTCCAAGGCAGGAAATATGGACGCAACTTGACAGCTTATAAATAACGTCCCATCTCTAGCGACACTTAGCTCGTGAGTAATATTGTTCTGTGCTTAGCTCCAACCCTGTGTTTGTCAGAGTTAGTGATTAATTTATTATTATTGTCAGAAAATATAACATATTTCACAATTTTAGCCGTACATTGAGAGAAAAAAACGGAAACCTTATGGGATACTTTGTGTCCGTCCGTCTGTTAGTCTATCAAGACCCGGTTTCTCAGGGATCCGTGAAGGTATGAAGTTGAAATTTATATCAAATATCCAGACCTACTATCCTTGGAGCTGTGAGAGCGCTAAAAGGATACAGTCATTTATCCCGGAAATTTTTAAAATTTTCCAAGAAATTAATACCTACCTAGTATTTTTTTATCTTCGTTTAAATCTTGAAATTTGGTACAAATCAACGTCTATACTCCGATTCGGAAAAAAATTGCAGTCAATTTTTAGTTAAATTATAAAAATAATTCAAAAATTTTAAAGTTACAACACCTTACTAATGAACAAATAGATGTATTAAATTAGTTTGTACGGAACCCTCGATGTGCGAGCCACACCTGAACTTGGCCGTTTTTTTAAATGACTATTTTATCAGACAAACTCATATATGTCAGAGAAATTCAGTGCTTATTTTAGTTTTGAAATCCATTGTGAAAGTCGAATCAACTGACAAAGGATGCTAATGAGTCAGCCGATATAATAATTTATCTTGTGAATCAGCGTTCTAATTTGAAGAAAAAGGGTACCTTTCTCTAGGCACGGTAATATAATATACAGCAGTCTAACTCGACTCTGATTTTGAATAAATACCTACACCCGATCGGTGCGTCAGCACGCGATAGGGCTATGCGCCTTCAGTGTTATAACTACATCTGCATATTTGAATTTTGTGATCCTTCATATTGATTTTTTAAAACAAAAAATCGTTTCCTGCATATCATATCATAATTATCATCATCATCATCAGTCGGAGGACGTCCACTGCTGGACATAGGCCTCACCCAAAGAGCGCCACAAGTCACGGTCACCAGCCGATTGTAACCAGTGACTACCTGCGACTTTGACCAGATCATCAGTCCACCGAGTGATATCATATATTCAATGAAATGCATATTATGGTGTTATTGATTATCAAATTTCATAAAAGTTCATCCTAAGCAGTTTAAAAACAGTACAATATATAGTCTATAATTGTTCTTCACCGCATTAAGTAAATACTTGAACTTATTAAATCGAAATAACATTCACAAATCGGACGCTTACCTTACTGGATACAAAATTTAAAAAAAAGACGTGTGTCACTCGGAGACTGCCGCGGTAAAGCTATTGCATTACGCATGCGCAGTTATACTGATACAAACCAATGCCACCTAAAGGCGAGTTGCTGAACTAGAGAGACAAGCGTGATCAAAAAGTCATTAAAAGTTCGTCTATTCATCGATAGATAGCAAAACTAAAAAGTATCACCGCTGTGTCGGTCGATGTGGTAGGTGTTAGCTTATTTTCGTTACGGAATTTCTGAACTTGGTAGGCCCGTGATAGAAGCTATGCAATAGCTTGAAAAACCCTCTCCATCGACCGTTCGTTACAGCACGAGCGGCGCAATTGCGAATGATGTGTCATGTGTACCACGTAAAAGCCAATTAGTGCACACAAGACTCGAGACGCGTAAGTGTGTACGCATTTTCGCCAGCTTGTATAAAATATAGAACACTGTATATTACACAACCATGCCTTAAGAAACTAATTTTAAGAGAGTCCAATTAACTAACTAAGGATGTTGATTCGTCAGCAGATGGAATTGATTATGTTGAGAATCAGAGTTTTTATTTTAAGAAATAGGGTACCCCTAGGAAACTAATATATTAATCTTTCGAAGGAAGGAAATATAGACGCAACTTTACGGTTTATAAATGACGTCCCATCCCAAGCGATCGTTTTCCCGAACTCCGTGTTTATCAGAGATTGTGACACATCCATTTATTATTCAAACGCATTTGGTCAGAAGGAATTCTAGACTTTTATTTAACGAAATTGTATTTTACTCAAGCGTACAAAATTGTATTTTTGACTTAAACAAAATTAAAGCTATGCAATCGTTATTTTTAATTATAAAATGGTATAATTTATTAAAAGAAGCGACAACCTAATTTTTAATTCCAGGTATAGTAGTTTTTAGACATGAAAAGTTCCTTCATATGATTGGGTATCAAAAGCATCTTATCAGTTTTTCTTTCCATATCTTTATACTCGTATGTATAAAAATAAATTCCCGTATTGTATAAAAATGAACTAATCTCTGGTAATTAGCAAATAAAAAACAATAGAAATTGTTTCATAAGTGATAGAGATTGACATTATGACAGTCGATCAATCCACCTCCTTCTTTTTTCGGTTAAAAAGTAGTCAATGTGTTATTTGGTATCATGTAGTATAGGTATATACAGGGTCACTGGTAACTAACGAATAACCTTTTAAGGGCGGCTTTAGTACATCAAACCGCCCACCTCCGCGACCAGAACACAAATAAAGGAAGAACTCGGGAAACAACATAATTTGTCACCTCCTTCACATGTGACAACCCTACCTAAAGTTCCCACCTCCCACCTCCGCAACCAGTTCACGAATAGAGTCCGAACTCGGGAAACAAAACCACTTGCCACTTCCTTCGCTAACTTTGTCGAAGAACTCACCACAGAGAACACCAAATCGCACTCGACGTACGTTTCGCCTCGACACCGAGGCATCTTCAGGAAATCAACCGTACCGTACAAACGACGACACATGAGTGACTTGCTGCCGCCTCGATTGAGTTCTTATATCGAATGGTCTTTTAGCATTATTTAGCATTTGTTATAATGGATTTCCGCAAAGTAACGCCTGATTCAATAAAATAACAACTTTTAGAGAATGGTGAAAACAGAATTTGGTTCTCCATACAAAAAGTTCATCGTCCTCTGGCAAAATGTATGGTGAGCCAAATTCTTTTTTCGTGATTTTCTATAAGTTGTAGAACAAAAGTTGTTGCTTTTGGTGTACTAAAGCCGCCTTAGAAAGGTTATGGTTTTAGTTACCAGTAACCCTGTATAAGTATACGTTTAGGTATAACATACCAAAATCTACTATTCTAGCTTTTAGTTTGCTAGCTCATGTAATCTGATAGTACTAGGAAATATTATCTATGATTGATCGTTTTTCTAATCTATTAATCATTCGAAGGAAGGAAATATGAACGCAACTTTAAGGTTTATAAATGACGTCCCATCTCTAGCGATCCTTTGCCCGAACTCCATGTTTATTGGAGTTTGTGACACTTCCATTTATTATTCAAACACATCTGGTCTGAAGTAATTTTGAATTTAGAATCTTGTGAAAAATTGTATTTTACCTACGTCCGATTTGACAGATGTGTTTTTAACTGAACAAAGACCGAATATATAAACTAAACGACTTAAATCATTTAATTCATTATTTTGTGGTATTTTCTTTTTATCAACCGAAACCTCAATAGTGCTCGAGTGCTAGCATCTCGATCTCATGTTGGC
The DNA here is from genome assembly GCA_002245475.1 of Calephelis virginiensis. Classification (NCBI taxonomy): domain Eukaryota; kingdom Metazoa; phylum Arthropoda; class Insecta; order Lepidoptera; family Riodinidae; genus Calephelis; species Calephelis virginiensis. Next base: position 174,311 of record NJDC01011621.1, on the reverse strand, counting down.
AACGCATCATTACCACTTCTGGTGTCTCTAGGTGGCGTGAATTTCTTACCATCAGGAAATCCAACCAATTTCATTACCATAAAAAAACGGATTGCACTCCGGGAGTACCGGCAGAAGTCAAATTGTGCATTTTTGATATTTTGGAAAGATTAGGGAATAATTTTGCCCGAATTGCTTTAATTACCAGTATGAAAATACTATAATTTATGTGATAGAATACAATATTAATTTATTACGCTATCGTACACAAACACGACAACATGAACATTCGCGCAAGTGCCCTGCGCCATCTTACGAACTTTCGTCTTACGAAATTTCAGGTCACGTGTCCTGAACTTTCGTCTTACGAAATTTCAGGTCACGTGTCCTGACTCGAGTTTAGAAGTTTTAACCCATTCCAAAAAAATTGCGCAACGCCGATAAAGAAGTTTTCACTTAAAAAAAAAACAAAAAAAGGAGAAGGTTCTTAACTCGACCGTATTTTTTTAAAAAGATAGATAACGATTCCCAAAATAATATTATCATGATCCGACTAGTGGCTTTTGAGTTCTATCTATACTCATATGAGTGCATACATTTTTCGCTTATGTTGACAACTTCGTCAATGATAGTTGGGAGTATTTTTTTACAGTTTTACTGCGATTAATTATAATGTATGTGCAAATGTGTTATCTACCCAGTAAAACCATTTGAATTGAAACTATAATTTACTCAACTTACAATTATATTTAAATTAAACAATTAATGCACGTTAAATCAACGTGTTCAAAACAGGTCCGATCACTTCGAAATTGTGTCCGAGAATGACAGTCCATGCCAGTCCCTTCCTTCAGCCAAATTTCAAGCGTGACGCTCTCGCGCCAATATTTGTCGTTGGCTCCATACAACGACGTTTCTCATTGGTTGAGTTCGTTAGGCGTCAACAGACCAAATAAAACGTAGTGTTGCCAACAAATGTCATTTCAATATTATGTGTTGTTTTGGCGAATAAACTTATTTTGATTGTATTTTGTATTAATGGTACTTACTCACGCGGACCAACAAAAATTTAATGTCTGAGGGATTGTTTACATTGATGACTTTTTATTTTGCACCCAAAGTAGAAGAAAATAAAGTTGGTATTTTTTATATGTATTGGTATTTTTTTGAAATTCCATGACTATTTTAGGGGCTGAATTTTTAAAAAAGTTTGTAATTTTATAATAACACTTGCTTTACAATATGTTTTTTATTACCTTAAGATTAGGACTCAGCGCCATGTTATTTTGTAGTAAAAAAAAAATCTATAGTAAAATTTCTAAAATTTAATATACCCAAGTTTAAGGGGAATTTCTTTTTCCCTGCAATTGTAACCGATTACAAAATCTATTTGCGTACTAAGCAATCGTCGGAGTGAAATAAATTAATAATATCGAGGTACACACAGAATGGTCACTCAATTCTCAATTGAACTTTATGTTTTATTTTGTATGTTTGTTATACAATTACTCGATCAATTACAAAACGATTTTGATGATTTTTTTTGGAAAAGGTTGGTTATGCTTCAGAGGTTGTTAAATTAGTTTTAGCATGATACGACTAGTGGTAACAAAAAATTATGCATTACTAAAGATAACTCAAAACTAGTAGGACTTAAATCGCCTCTCTGGTCTAGAGGTCCAGGTGTTGGACCTGACTTCATGAAGTCTCGGGCTCGATTCCCGGTTCGGGCAATAAAAAGAAAATGTGGATTTTCAAATTTTCAAATTAAAAATTGTGGCTCGGGATTGGATGTGTGTTCGGTTGGCGATAGGCTTGCCACCAATCACATTGTGGGACTTAGTGTCTTCGGTTAGACGTGAGTACTCTGGTTGTGCTTCTACCTACATCTTCGGGATATGGGCGTGAAGATACTGAAGATACTTTACTAGTAGGATTTTGATAAAATTTATATGGAACCATCTCATAATCTTTATTTATGTTTCGAAACAAGATTTGACGCGGGTCGTGATTTCTAATGAAATAGTTGGAGTTGTTTTGGTAGTTCATCATAATCATCATCAGCCGGAGGACGTCCACTGCTGGACATAGGCCTCCTCCAAAGAGCGCCACAAGTCACGGTCACCAGCCGCTTGTAACCAGCGACTCCCCGCGACTTTGACCACATCATCAGTCTACCGAGTGGGAGGTCGTCCAACGGTCGTCGGACGTAGTGTCCTCCGGTACGGGGCCGCCACTCGAGAACCTTTCTTCCCCATCGGTTGTAGGTTCTGCGAGCAATGTGGCCTGCCCTTTGCCACTTCAACTTGCTGACTCTCTGAACTATGTCGGTTACTCTCTTTCTCTTGCGTATCACCGAATTGATAGTTCACCTGCACTTAATTATTCAGTTCACTAATAAGCAAACAAATTGTTAACTTTATGTTAAAAATCAGCCAAGATTCCAATTTTCAAATTTTGTTGAATTTCCAACACTTGTCAGACAGAATAACGTTTGTTCATATTAGGTTTATAAATAATGCATGAAGAAGACTGCATCTTTTATAGCGAAAGTTACGAGCTGCATAATTTGTGCAGTCGTAAAAATGTTTCTTGTGAAACGATGAAGGCTCTTATGAATATGAATTCTGTAAAATAATGTTGACATACCGTTTTCATAAAATGACGCGATAACCCAGTTAGAAATGCCTCTTTTTTTATCATATGACAAACGGGCGAAAATTAGTGATGTGGTTGTTATATCACAAAATTAATAAAAATGTTCAATAACTTCCGACAAAACAAGTTATAAAACAAAATTAGTTGCTTTGAAATTGGTCCATTCTTTTATGAGTTATTATGTTACAGAGAGACACTTTAAATTTATAAAATACCTTTTTTCCGTTGGGTGAAAGAGGAATATTTAACGTGTATGTGTGCGTGTATGTTTGTGGCATTCTAATATTTGAAGGAATGGACCGATTTCGATCTTTTTTTTGTTGGAAAGTTGACGTGATGGACTTGATATTTAGCTATACTTCATTCAGGTTTAGTTGGGGGTTGTTAAGGTCCCTCAACTGGTGATATTCCAGTCTATTTAAGATATTGTTAAATGGAAGCAGTAGAAAGAATACTGTTGAGCAGAAGCCGTTGACAGCAAAAAGGAGGCGTAGGCAACTGGTTTGGACAAAGCAAAGGCCTTTGATCGGGTTTGGCATGAATGCTTTTTTCAAAGTTATTATCTTTTGTGCTCCCAAAGAGGCTATGCAACGGGATAGATTTATGGTAGATCGAAGGATTGAGGTCGTTGTCGACGGTGCAAGTTCCGACTCCTAGCCCATAAATGTTTAAATTCCATTTAATTCCATAAGGTGGTATGATAACTCCTATATAGTACTGGCGATGCCTCATACACCGGCCGTGGCAGTGCGAATACTTAGTGGGATCAAATCATTGAAAGCCGAAAAAAAATTGTCTAATGTAGAGAATCTATTGCCTAATATTTGTAATTGAGGCCATCGAAATCTAGTCCAATTCAACCCTAAGAAATTACTAGTTTGGGCATTCAAAGCCAAGGAAACCCAGCTTCATAATACTTGTATCTCCTCGTTTTAAAAGCACTCCTATAACCACCGCAGCCTGTTTTGGAATTCTTGGCGTTGATATTTCAAACTACGCCCAATTTTGTGGTCCTGTGCAAGTTCCAAACCGCTTGGTGTGCTCAGAAAAGCGATACTTCAGTCTAACCCATTGCCCATTTGTAAGGGGCAAACACTTTGGATCCTTTGGCCGCATCTTTAACTCGAATCATCGGCATCAAAAGTATTTCCAATCGGCTCCACCTTTTGGTTTTATGCTGAGACGTCAGTTCCCTTAGCATCTAATATCGCATCTATGACCGCCTCGTTGGTCGAGTGGCTAGCGTACTCGCCTAACTACATCGACTTACCGCGAGGCTCGGGTTCGATTCCCGACGGGGGCAGGCATTTGTGTGATGAACATTTAGATGTCTGCATGGAAATGGGTCTGGGTGTTTATTAAATTTGTTCTGGTATTTATTTAAGTATTTCTATGTATTAGTCTTTTTTTTCGTTGACTAACACCCATAACACAAGCATATAATTTGCTTACTTTGGGGTTAGATTCAATTAGTGTAAGTTGTCCAGGGATATTTATTTATTTATTTATTATCTATTCTGGAGATTTATTCAAATTTAATACCTACTGCTGAATTTCACATGCGATTTGGCGACCTTCAATAAAAGAGCTTATTTAGTTTCAAAATGACGGCAATCATCGACATCCCTGGTGTTACAGCTATTCGTGAGCGCCAAGATCACTTTCCATCAGATGAACGACCTGCTCGTTTGCCACATATAAGATAAAAAATGGAAATTAGAAAAAAACATTTTAGGTTGTCCGATCCAGGAATCCAAAGCCGCCATACCTAGTCACTAATGCTTTCCAAAATAACCAAAAAAACAGGCTTTCAAATATTAAACCTTTCACAAAATTTGATCGTCGTTTTTTAATTAAATGATAATTTTAATTGAACATCCGTCAAAACGTTTTACATTTTAATGGACAAATATTATTCCCTTTTTAAATATAAATAAAACGAAGTCGCGGGTAAATTGGAAAAGCTTTTAGGCCGTTCGTGCAGCTATTTTGTATTTACACTCGTCGATGAAATGATTTTGCGGTCGCTGCAGGAAAATAAATAGGCACGATCGGAAGCTGAAAGAAAATCCTTAAAAACGTGAAAGTAAAAAGTTTTCATTGCCTCAACGAATGGGCAAATGAAATGTATTTTTAATTAAATTCTACATTCATTTTTTTTACATTCAATTACCTATGGCTGTATAGTGCTGTGATGTAAATCCGGGGAATCGTCTTCCGCCTTACTTATTCCTGCCGCCTTACTGAAAGTGTCATGTTCCGGTGTGGAGATTTGGGTAGCTTGTAGAAGGCACAAATGGTCTAATATCTCGGTCCCAAGACAGCGATGCACCAACATCTATGGTGTCTATAAGCCACAGCTATTTTTTAACACCAGGAAAGCAGCTGTGCTTGACAGCTATCTTTGATTGACAAAGCAGATACATAATCCGAATGTTGCATGTAGCTACCCGGGAAAATCTAGGTTGACATTCAACATCAATTCACTTGGGTGTTATCCGAGGGTGTTGTCAAGAGTCTTCGGAACCGACGTGATTGTATGGAAAGGGTAACTAATTTGGAGGAAGTCAGAAAGGTCTGCCAAGATAGTGAGATTTGACACTCGATACTTTCTGCCTACCCCGCAAGGGTTTCGGCTATCTCGTCACATACAAACCTAATCCTCATAATATAGTCTATTCAATACTCGTCATATAGAATACGACCAGGTTATAGGTGCTGTAGCTTGTCCAGATTGATACCATCGCGTTAGCTTTACCTGCCATAGTAGTAGTTCTGGTCAATGTCGTAAGCACACATGACTTAAGATCCCAGGATTAAGATGGCGACGTACCTTTCGTCGCCATTTACAGCTGTGGTATCTATATGCTTCAGTGTTCTCTTTTCATTAGACGAGTCGTTCGCTATCCCATAATATAAAACGTATCCTATTAAGCTTCGGCCAAACCTACGCAACCAAAGCGAAAGCAAAGAGGGAGCGGAGAATGGAAGTTGCAGAACCAGCTTCGCTTTCGCTGTTGTCGCGTAGGTTAGGCCGAAGCTTTAAATAAAATTAATGGTCGCCTATTGGTCGAAATTAGACCATAATAAATTTCAATATATCATTGATAAGAACGCCATCTTCATTTTTCAACACCAACTACTAAACTTTATGAATAGTTAGTGCGCCATCTGTGATCCTTTATTATTATCATCAATATATCTGTGTGTGTTTTCATGGTAGTGTGGTTAATGTTTTATTTATTGAAGTTATGTACTTTATAAGCATTATTATTGAAAAATATTAGCATTCTGCACTTTTCCTACACATAAACTATAAGTATGCCAAATTTTATGTTTCTGCTGCGTCCGTGCAATTTTCGTAAAAAGGGGTCCAAAGTTTTTGCATCACGTATTAATATAAAGATTATAAGATTATAGCTCTTTTGAAATCTTGTTTTGAAGTGAAAACTTATTTAGTGGCGTAGCGCCCTTTTTTGGAATGGGTAAAAACTTAACTTAACTCGCGTCAGATCGTCAGAACGCAAGACGGCGCACTGCGCATGCGCGAATAATACGGCGCGAGATCTAAAATAAAACGTAATTCATTGCTGTTTTTGTATTGCTTAGATATTTCCGAAGGATTATATATATTATATAGGATTAGGATGCGCAATGGATAATACGCTACAATATACCTACAACTACATTCTCATAGATAGCAGATACGTATAATATCAACAGACATTGCTCTATTTGTTCCATCTTGAAAATAAGCTTTATGTGTAGACGAGCAATGTTCGTTGTACAGATAATAATATGACGAAGCTCCTAGACGTCACGTGGTCTTACTTTAGCGAGTCAAGCCAAACGCAGGTTAATTATATGAAAATAGTATTTTTGCATAAATTATAGTACTTTCATACTAATAATTAAAGCAATTCGTGCAAAATTATTCCCTAACCATTCCAAAATATCAAAAATGCACAACGTAATATTTTAGTTTTAAACTTTTAGTTCTGCCGGCACTCCCGGAGTGCAACTCGTCTTTTTTTAATGAACTTCCGTAAGTATGAAATATCGAACCTAAGTTGTTAACTCCAAAACATTTGTGAAGATATTTTGTAATATTGAAAAAACACAAATTAAAAATTTCAATAATCACTAATAAAACTTGTTTGTAATGTAGCTGGAAACCATCTCACCCATGCCAGCTTTCTAATAACAATAAATAAATCTAATAAAAATTTGCAACGAAATCGGTCTTTTAGTTTAAATGTTATAATGACACAGACAGACATGCACAGGTCAAGGTAATAAACACCCTTTTTAAAATATTTTTCTGTTGGAACTTGTTCATCTAGAGTTACCTACTTTAAAAGTGTGTATGAAGCCATATATATTAAGTCATGAATTTTACAAGTAGTTTTACGCAACTGTTTCAAAGTGAGAGTCATGTTTTTTAGATTATATGTATGTATGCAAGTACCCTTTCGGGGTAGGCTGAGACTATCGAGATTATATGTGTATGTAGATTTCTGTTTCCTACTAAGTCCTGAACGGCTTGAAAGATGTTTAAAATAAAAGAAAAAATAAACTGGTCTGGGCAGAGCGAGTGCCAATCAGAAGGTAAACAAAAAAAATTAAAATGGCCGATTTTAGACATCATATTCTAACATAATCTTTAATTTTTTTACCAAATCATTCAATTTACGATTTTTGTAATATAAATTATTTTTATCATTATTTTTATTGAAAACAATTGTGTTTATCTGAAAATGCTTAACATAATGAAATACTATACTTTCTTGTGTCGTATACAAAATAAGTCCAACTTTTAATTTAACCCATTATTCATATAAATCGGTTGACAGATGCGGGAATATTTCATTTGAATTAAGAATCCCTTATTTTCTTGCCTGTGAAAGTATACAGGAGGTATATTCAGATTATAGAATACATATGTAAATATATTATATTCAGTTTGCATATGGGGTACATGCCTCACTTTTTAAAATCGCTTAATATCTCTTAGACCAAAAAAACAAAAGATTTTATTTGTGACACTAGCGGATACTTGTCTATTTTTCTACAAATGTGTGAAAATTTGTGTGAAAGGAAAAACTGTTTTCTTCTATAGCTCCAGAGTATTATCGAGTTTTGTAGTACTCTAGACACTTATCTCATATGGGGATAGTTGCCTGATCATTGCTTATTAATTTTGGAGATAAATGCCTTTTTAAAAAATTAGGAATCTGTCCCCTTAAATCTTTGATAGCATTTTGCTATTCAATGTAATCTCACGCAGAAACGGGACACAGGTAACTAAGTAATAGTAGGAAGGTCTTTTGATAGATGTATAAAACAATAGGCGATTTATCTGCGAAATATCCGCAAATAATTTAAATCCAGCGTCTGTGGCATTGGAGCATTTATCACGGTTTCACTTTAGACGGCAAGACCAATTTCAATATATTTCAGTCCGGGATAAAGTAGTAGGTCACTTTTTAAAGTGAAATTTTTATTACATCGTCTCAAATTTTTTGATTTGTGTTTCGCATGTCGCGTGACTGTGACGTCAGAGCAGCCGAGGCCAATAGTGCGGCGTCTACAGTTTATAGTTATAGATCAAGTTTTACTTTTACCGTAGTTTCATAAAACCACGCAATCCTTTTTTTACTTATCCAGATATCTCAATAGGTTCCCGAGGGAGAGCTTGTGAACTTTACCTAATACGCGGACGAAGCAACAACTAATAGGATATAATAAGAAATTCTATATAACAACTTTCGCAGAAAAAAGGAATTTTAGCAATAACAGGGGGAAAAGGTAACGAGATCACGTTTCGCACGGTATTTATTGGGTAAAGTTTTAAAAGACCATTTTTTATGTACGACGCACAGTTGCGAGAGAAGCTTTTTTAATAGCTATACTCGGTTCCGCTTGCTTAAACATTTTTTTATAGAATCTGTGGTGTATAGTCCGATAGTATAATAAATAGCAATACCTTCTACATTGAGGACTACTTTTAGTACTAACCTAACCTAACTACGAAATACGAATAGTCTTTATTGTGCGCCTTCTACAAGGAACACAAATCAAATTTTAAAATTCGAACAAGAGTAAACCTTTCGGGGATATAGGCGTGAAGATGCTTTAAACTAGAGTACAAGATGCGGTTGTATGTCAAAAATACGACTAAATGTGTGGACATTGACATGTATCTCCACACCCATATCCCCGAAGGGGTAAGCAGAGGTATAACCCTATATAAATATGGGTACCCTACGACTAGCCGAAGACATTAAGTCCCACAATATGATAAGTGACAAGACTATTGCCAACCGGGCACATATCCAATTCCGGACAGCGATTTTTTTTTTAAGAAAATTGAAAATATACATTTTTTTATATTTACACTGATATCACAGTACTATAACAAATTGCTAATATTATAAAGCTGAAGAGTTTGTTTGTTTGTTGTTCAGAAACTACCTATACGATTTGAAAAATTCTTTCAGTTTTAGATAGCTCATTTATCGAGGAAGGCTATAGGCAATATATTGTCACGCTAAAACCGATAGAAGCTGAGCAACAATGATGATGTTTTAAAATCGGTAACATATCTCTCTTACGAGGTGCTAAGTAGAAAAGTGACATTAGTTTAAAAAAAACCGGAGACGAACAAGGCAATTTAAGAATAATTTAAACGTAATAAAACTGAAAAAAATCAACTGCAATATTAAAACAGTGACGTCAAAGTTAATACTTTTATTGTATTTTTTTTTTCTAAACAAATTGATTTGGTCATTTTAGCTTTTGAAAAAAAACTTTTTTCATTCCATTCATAATTGAGGGCATAATGAGGCAATAATCCAAAAATATTTACAGTCAAACTGCAAACCTCCTTCTTTTTTGAAGTCTGTTAATCTATAGATATATATAAAAATCAATGCATTGTAATTTTATAACTCAAGAACGGGCTCACCTATCCAAAGCAAGTGTTTAGGTTTTGTTTGGGCTATCTAGTAGATGGTTTATGTGAAGTTTGCATAAAATCGATCAAGCGGTTTATCATTTATCACATTTTTTGTAATAAATGAATTCATGAAATGGCGGATCATTTTGTTAATGGGTATTTTTCAGTCAAATTGAAACTTTTTTCAGATGGGGATTATGCTGTCATGTTGAAACTTTTTTCAGTTGCTTTTTTCTTTTTGCTTTTGTTATGTTATTTCATTCATACGGTCATATACGTAGCGAAGCAGATACCAGGCCGCTAGTTGTTTCCTCATTCCCATTTCGTGTGGTCATCCTGTCACGCCTGAATTAATGAACCAATTGCGTTACGTAATTATTTTTTGTTGTGTTGGTTATTGTCAGGAAGAGTTTCTTATAAAAAAAAAATGTTTTACTCCATACATGCAAAGCAGATGTTTATGTCAAGCATTACGAAGTTCGCCTATGGTAATAGGTCGACTAGTCTTAACATATATAAATTACGTGTCACGTTGTTTGTCTGCGATGGACTCCTAAACTACTTAACCGATTTGAATCAAATTTGCATACCGTGTGCAGTTTGATCCAACTTGAAAGATAGGATATCTTACATCTCAGTTTATAATCAAAAAAATTAACATCCGAGCGAAGCCGGAATAGGCAGCTAGTATTATATAAAAAAAAGTTTTTATAAACGACAGTCGTTATTATAATGGCCTAATGTCATTGGCATTATGCCAGTCATGCACTGCGCCAACAGTAATTTCTACTGTCAGATATGACCATGAACATTTCAAAGCTTTAAAATTTATTCACCTAGGGTGGATTTCACCGTCGAATTTAAACGTGATCAACCTATAAATTGCTTTTAACCAATTGTCAAGAATTTCAATCATGTCAATTTTATTGTCAAAGTAATTTTGATTATAGCAAATATTTTATTATTAAACTATTTTATATGGTAAGTAGATTCTCAAAAGCGGATAAGCATTTTGTCAATTTTAAAATAGTCTTTGAAGTAGCAAAGGAACGAGATCACAACAGATAATTAAACTCGGTTACAATGAACTTAGTTTTAATAAACTCGGTTTTCAATATGATCGGTGAAATCAGCCCTTAATCTAAAACTTTCGCAGTATTTTAATTTTCTTGTAAAGTTTTTTCGAAGACTCCTTAGATAGGTACTCGTTTTTATATTTCTGTAGATTTGTGACGCGATTACTTCGTCAGTTATGGATACCTTAATATTAATGATTAATTTCTCGTTAAGTAAGAACGTCATTTTTACGTCACGTTCAACATCACTTTTTTTAATGAAACAACGAAGTCATAGTTTCTGAAAGCAATATACAATCACCGCATATACACACAATTGATGTTAAGTGAAGCGCTATCTTCTGACCGATATCTAAAGCCACGTGTACAAGCTCGGCTATCTTACCCTCCGGAATGGAATGCGACAACAGCGAACACTGACGTTATAGAGGCAAGAATAAGCAAAGTGGTGGTACCCATCTAGGCAAGTTGCTACTCTTACAGTACTCTACCACCTAGCTGTAACTGAATGCGCTGATAAAATAATAAACATAAGTGTACATTACTAGAATGTAGACTACTAATTACAACGAGCGGATAATCCCGATACCGCAAAAAAGTTAAGACATAATAGTAATAAATATTGTCATTTATTGTTACAACCGGCTTTAACCTTTATTAAATTGCTTCACGAAATTGCCTACTGGGAAGCCTACAGGAAGTAATATAAGCTATAAAAACAATAGCCCATTTCATCAATCGGTCGTTTCGTTAACCATTTCATGTTGGAGCCAACCCGAAATATACAAGCTCAAAGATGCTTCGATCTACGAGAAATGTAACAAGATTAATCAGCAGTGTTCTAAAAACCGCACACAAAGGAATATGCAGTAGGTATTTATGACCGACCTGACCTGCCTTGAGTACCTAATCTCGGTTATTTAGATATAGAAATTTAGCATCCCTACTCTTTCTGCTTTATTAATACGCATTCGATATCTGTTAGGGGTTATTAAACATTTTCGGATTATTGTTATTTTATTTCGATTCGTTAGTTTATCAACAGTAAAGAGAAAAGTTCTGTAGGGTTACTCTTGAAGTTCGATTCATTCGAAATTGGAAATTGGAATCAAGTATGTCATTTTAAGTACTCTTGAACTTAATACTGGCGAATTATTGACATTCAGTTAATAGTAAACCATAACTTATTTCATCAGATTCGTTGAATATATTTGTAACTAAATGTTAGATAATAATCCGCTAGTACTGTGTTCAAGAGTATATAAAATGACATATACAATTCGAATTTCCAATTCGCATGATTCAAGAGTAACCCTACTGATCTCAGAGAAAAATAGAAAACGTTTCCATTCGATTGTCGCCATTTTGCATAACTTTACACTAAATCTAGTTGTGTTTATTGATTGAGGAAAACTTGTGTGTTATTGATCGTGGTTGTATTTTTATCAGCTTCATAAATAGAAGTGACTGGCAGCAGCCAACAACTTATTGGACAAGAACAAATTGTGTTATACAAAATGGTGTCTATAAGCTAAGGACTCTTTGCTGAGAGAGGCGTTTTTTTAACGAAATAACCTGAACATCTTCAATAATATAGTAAATGGACAGTAGGCATTTCATTGTTTCGTGTATTTTTACCTCCGATGCTCTCTTACCATTGTGTATTAGATCTACTGCTAAGGCGAACAGTATATTTTTTTTAAAAGTAAAGTATCTTCACGCCCATATCCCCGAAGAGGTAGGCAGAGGTACAACCAAGGCACCCACGACTAGCCGAAGACACTAAGTCCCACAATGTGATAGGTGGCAAGCCTATCGCCAACCGGGCACATTTCCAATCCCGACCAACATTTTTTTTATTAGAAAATTGGAAAAATCCAATTTCTTTTTGTTGGCCGACCCGGAATTCGAACCCAGGATTTTTTTTATCTTTATTTAGAGATTTTTTTCACACAGTGGGTGTATAGTGTATAGGAATGTGTAAA
>NJDC01011621.1:122543-137471 GCA_002245475.1 Calephelis virginiensis | reverse complement strand
TATTTCCAAATTTAAAAAAAAACACTTGGGTGGCTCGAAATTTTCGACCAAAGATGAGGTGATAGTCGCAGTAAACGACTATTTCGCCGACATTCCGGAATCTTTTTTTTCGAGGGGATAAACCAGTTGCAGGTCAGGTGGAAGAAGTGTGTTGAGCTAGATGGAGACTATGTCGAAAAACAAAAATAAATTTAGACCCACTTTTCTTTCATTTTTTTGGTCGGGCTTAGAACTTTTGGATCCACCCTCGTAATTAAGTTGGTTAGATATTTGCACACCACACTGTGCTAGAATGTTTGTACGAATAAGTGTTTTGTAAAAACTTTTAAACATTTTCCGCAAGTAAATAAATTTAATTTTATTTTATTATTTAGGGACGTGAATATACTTACTTTTTATTTTCAATGCATTTAAATCTGTATATACATCATTATTAGCATAAATCCTAAAGCAGCGTATTTGTCATTCGAAATCCTTACAAAAGGTTACTCTCGCTTCAAATGGGGTCAATTTGACTCTGACAAACGTAGCATGAGACGTCTATCGTAATGCAAATTTCCCTCTTGCTATCGCTGGTAGTTTCCGACTATTTGGCAAGAGGATTGAGATGTCAATCACTTCATTCACTAACGGAATGAGTAATTTGAGGCAATGTTACAGACGTCGATATTCGTTGAATGAATGATTGTGTGTGTTCGTCTTAATTACTTCACTAATGAATTCAATGTTGTTGCTACGCTGTAAAGGGCCTTATAAATAACCTAATCGGGATATTGGATATGTCACTACTATTCTTTCACTTTTAACTTCTTGTACGTTTATAATCAAGGACGCCTAAAGACCCTGTGATGAAGACGTGGTGAAGTAAGTGAAGGATAGGAGATCGAAATTCTATGACTAGGCTTAAGGAATAACTGAAATAAATAATAATTTATAGAAAAATTATAATATAAAATGGAGGAAAATATTAAATTTTTGTGTACGTAGATGAATTACTTATTGAAATCTTGTAAATTATGTACTGTGCTAAAACTGTTTGATCGCGTCATTTATCTTTTTGTTTCTTTTCACAGTGGACACGACAGCTCAATACGATGCTGTTCGGGCCTACCTGAAGGAGTTGGACATTTCTAGTGCTGTGTGGGTCGGCCTCATTCGCAGCAATCCAGATGGCGACTTTACCTGGACGTAAGTAATCTACATTTTTAATAAAGGTTTTGAGAGCTATACAAGCAGAGAATTTTCTGATGCAAAGGGATATCAATCTCTGTTTATATCCACTACATTTAATAAAAATTTACTTTAATTCAATATAAAGCATCCAAGTAAAATTTATTCATTTCTTAAGCTTTTTAGTAATGCAGACTGAGATTGAATAATTATGCGCAATAAAACTATAAAATCCGACTCTACCTATTGGCTACCAACATTGGCTACAACGTTGATTGAACATAGCAAATATTTCCGAAACGGTCCCACATGTATTTCATCAACATCCTACATATAAACCTCACTCCTAAATCACTATATATAATCACTATATGTTATAGATATAAAGCATAGTCACTACATAGTATAAAACAAAGTCGCTTCTTCTATCCCTATATCTCTTATGCTCAAATCTTTAAAACTACTCAACGGAAGTATTATATACTATGTAATGGTGTGCATGTCTCTGTGATCTTTTTAACCATGCTTAGTATGTATAACTATATGAATAAAACTGAGATAGTTAGCAATATAAATCGCTTGTGATGGCATTTCGCCAATCACCGATTCCCTACAGCATCGCAAATGGCATTCAAAAAGGTTCGGACAATCACTGTATTATTTGCATTTCTTACAATTGGAAAGTTTGATTTTATGTTTAACTTGTACAGCAAGTTCGAGTTTAACAAAAATATATTTAATAAAAGCAGCCTAAGTTACCCCTTATTACATAAGCTATCCGGTAGAGAAAGTCATCGGTTTAGTCGTTTCAGAGATTAGCCGGAACAAACAGATAGATAAAAATGTTATTTTGGTTTAAGTACCTACCGCATGTATATTCGTATGCACATAGAAAAACCGGTTATCTTAATAGTATAAACAAACAGTCCTATTTAATTTATTTCTATGTTAACAATTGTTTTTTTTTTGTATTCATAGTTTTGTATTTTTCCCAATTTTGGTAGTTTACGAAATAGCGATTTCAATTATGGTATATTTATACAGGGATTATCGTGGACTGAGTGGTGATGGATATTGGAGTTCAGCACCTGATGGTAGATCTGCCCCGCTATGTGCTGCCGCCGACCCAGCTGCGGACTATCGGTGGGAGGCAAGGGCCTGTGGTGGACCTTCGGTGGCCTCGTTCATATGCGAATTACCCGGTCAGTAATGTTATAATTATTTAAAAAAAAATTACTAAGTTATGATACGATTAATTTAACCGGACATTTTTACCACTGATAAATTTTTATCACATTAACTAGACAAATAAAGCCTAAATTTAATAGCTCTATCTAAATTGTATCGCCTCTGTGGTCTACCGGTCCAGGTATTGGACATGACTTCATGACGTCTCGGGTTCGATACCTAGTCGAACCATGACAAGAAAATGTGGTTTTTTCAATTTTCTAATAAAAAAACCGGCCAAGTGCGAGTCGGACTCACGCACGAAGGGTCTATCATTTATCTTTTAAAATTACGTTTATGGTATGGGAGCCCTCCTTTAATATTTACTTTGTTGTTATTTCGTTCCTTATTTTTAAAGGTAAATAATCTGTGAAAATTTTAAGCGTCTACCTGTTACCGTTTTTAATATTGAGCAAAAAAACTACGAAAAAACACCTTTATTGTATAGGGACCGCCCTTAACATTTCATTGTTTTTAACTTTTAGTATTTGTTGTTATAGCGGTAACGGAAATATCATTTGTGAAAAAATTCAGCTCTCTAGCTATAACGGTTTATGAGATACAGCCTGGATACAGACAGACAGACAGCGAAGGCTTAGTAATAGGTTTCCGTTTTACCCTTGAGTACGGAAACTCATATATCAACCTTGGTCTTCCTGGCTGCAGGAATAGGTGAGGCGGTGGATCAATACATAATATACAAGTTTTTGTATAAACATATAAGCGTAATATACAAGTTTTTGTATAAACATATAAGCGTAATATACAAGTTTTTGTATAAACATAAGCGTAATATACAAGTTTTTGTATAAACGTATAAGCGTAATATACAAGTTTTTGTATAAACATATAAGCGTAATATACAAGTTTTTGTATAAATATATAAGCGTAATATACAAGTTTTTGTACAAACATATAAGCGTAATATACAAGTTTTTGTATAAACGTATAAGCGTAATATACAAGTTTTTGTATAAACGTATAAGCGTAATATACAAGTTTTTGTATAGCACTCTGCCACCAATGGTCTTGTTTGCCAGATGCTATGCTCAGTGCATGGTTTATGTTGTCTATTCTGCAAAGAATATCTGGACTAATACGTGGAAAATCATATAGTACATGATTTATTCTGTTTCAATATTTTTTTCGAGTAATATTAGAAAATTCGATTACGAAGAATATAAAAAAGGTATATTTTTAATAAAAACTTCTGAAAAATGCGAAACACAAAGGGTAAATTTGATTATTTCACGGAAGTGAAGTTGAAAGGAAATAAGGGTTGGAAATACCCCACCTACCGTTCCGTATACCTACCGTGCCTATTCCTGCCGCCATAATGAGTTTGTCACGTTCCGGTCCGGAGAGTAGGGTAGCCGGCATACTTGCGCAATAGGCTTAATTTCCTGGCGACAGGAGATCAATACATCTATAACATCTACTTTGTCAGTAAGCTACGGTTCTCCCGCTTATTATGCCCGCTGAGTTTCTTGCCGGATCTTCTCAATGTGTGGCCGCGTTATGATCCGGTGGTAGTTTTAGTATTATATAGACTCGTCACCAGTGCCTATTGTAAGGTGAATGTGAATAAAAATATATTCTATTCTATTCTATTCTAACCATCAAAAGAGAGCAGCTTGGTCGCTTTCTTATCCTACAAAAAAAACACTATATTTAACTGTCTACTATTCTAGTAATTAAAGACAATTCACCTTATCTATTCCCTGTTGGAACTATCATGTCCGTTGACAGATTTGGATATAAGACTTGTCACTTAACCACAGAACATGTACACATTTATAACATCATTGGTGCCTATAGACCACGATTTCCTCTTATCATCAGGAGACCCGTGTAATAGTTCGTTGACCTATCACAAAGTTGGTTACTATAACCTGTCAAATTTCAGAGACAGAATACGTTTTTTCTAATTTAACTTATAGTTGGGTCATGAGATGCTTTAAGCTCGGGGGCTGGTGAAAAGCATCGTTAAACTCTCCAATGTTTCGGCTACTATACATATATAAAATAAATATTGCAAAATTAACAAAACGCGACGTGTTTTTGAATAAGATTCCCTAACAGTGTTCTAAATTATAATTTATATTAATTAAAACATCTAACGTATTATAATATGTTCACAGTGCCGCAATGGGCCCTCGGTAACGAAGGTTGCATGGTACGAGCCCTGCCTGCATTGACAGTATTGTATCTACCCGAGAGTGCCGCTGTACAACTGACTGCGGATTGCGGTCTGGCTGGAGTGAAGCGTGTTCAGTGCACTGGCAACGTGGTAATTTAATTCCACTTCTTTTTGAAGTTATACTTCTTTTGGCGCGATTGGGAAAAATGATGAGAGTGACTTTTTACGATGCGCGCGCACACCGACAGATAAATATGACAGTCTGACGTTAGTTGCTACCGACAGAAAAAAGCAACACCCTGAAGTTAGTTGCGAATCTTTTTATTTGGTGTTTTTGGATTGTTACGCCAAAGAAGCATAACTTCTTACGTGCGTACATGAGTACACACACTCTTTTTTTATTAAAAACTCAACCTCCATGTTTATAGAATATACTCTACTACCTGCCCGTCCCTTGATTCGCACGGGTATAAAATATACATATAAATCTTCCTCTTCAGTCACTTTATTAAAAAAACCGCATCAAAATCCATTGCGTAGTTTTAGAAATTTAAGCATACAAAGGGACATAGGGACAGAAGAAGCGATTTTGTTTTATATTATGTAGTGATTAGAACTGGCTGGAAAATCAAGACAACTGTTAAACTGGAAACATGTTACCGCCTAACTATTTGACCAGCTCGTTGGTCAAGTGGCTAGCGTACACGCCTAATTAGGCCGACCAACCGCGAGACTCGGGTTCGATTCCCGACGGGGGCAGGCATTTGTGTGATGAACATTTAGATGTCTGCATTTCCGGGTCTGGGTGTTTATTGAAATTTATTCTTGTATTTATTTAAGTATTTCTATGTATTAATATCGTTGACTAACACCCATAACACAAGCATATAATATGCTTACTTTGGAGTTAGATTCAATTTGTATAACTTGTCCAAAGATATTTATTTATTTATTATTTATTATTAGTCGCGGATTGCGGACGGGGTTTACAGCAGCAACTGATAAATGTGTACATACAGTCCGCAGACGCTTTCGGCTGCCATAAACATCCTGTGTCGGACGTCCGAACGCTCAAGGTGATGTCCGCGAC
Organism: Calephelis virginiensis; assembly: GCA_002245475.1. Lineage (NCBI taxonomy): Eukaryota > Metazoa > Arthropoda > Insecta > Lepidoptera > Riodinidae > Calephelis > Calephelis virginiensis. The sequence continues at coordinate 131,844 of NJDC01011621.1, read as the reverse complement.
TTACGTACGATAGTTTGCAAGGCTCAAAGTACTTTCATTAAATAGATATCTTGTAAGTCGTGGCTATCAGCCGCGTCCGTCAGTCGGGTCCGATAGTATTTTCCCAGCTTTAAATATGCTTTTGTGTATTATCACTCGCGGCTGTAAGTGTATATAGTCTTTAAGGATGTAGCCTGCGAACGCGATCGACTATTCCACAAAGAAATTGTAGACGAAGAAAGATGCTTAGCAGTGATGATGATTTTATTGAATTAACGGCCACTGCTTTATGTTTTTATGATACCGGAAGACAAACAAGCAGACGGATTTCCTGGTGATTAGAAATTCACACCGCTTAGAGAGGCCAAAGGTGGTAATGGTGCGTTGCCAACTTGAGGCCGGGATGTCAGGCATAGAGCAAAAGTATGTTTACCGGCTACCTAATTTTCCAAACTGGAACACGTCAATTCTAAGACGTTATCGCGGTAGGAATAGGTAAGGCAGTTGTACCAATCTGGGTGAGTCGCTACGAAACTAAACCACCTAGTCAGATGTCACGGTATTAGTGACGTTAAGCCTATGCTCGCCTTTTAAGAGCTGCCCGGCAGGAAGGCAGATGGTTTATTCTGCAAAGCAGCCCGGATAAACACCGAGGAAGCATATTTATAATCTATCATTATAGAGTAACTTCCCGCCTGCAACTTGTCCCGTATTCTGTTAATACACGGATGGTTTTGGTTGACATTAAGCGTTTAGCGCGTCCGATATCTGTCGGACGGCAGAACGCTCAAGGTGTGCCCCAGGTAACGTCCACGACTTACGTCCGATAGCTTGCAAAGCTTGGCTGTAAACCGCATCCGTCAGCCACACCTGCTAATACGTTTCCAACTTTAAATAGAGAACTTCAGGTGCTTTTTGTGACCATGAATCTATATTATTTTAATAACAAAACATTTCAATTTTAAAAAATACTTTATATCAAGTAATAAACGGTTGCAATTTGATTACAATTCTAGAAATATTAAATTATTAATAGTTAAAGATGTCACAGTACACGTATCAGTACTTTAAATGACTAACTAATCCCATATCCTTATATCGCCAAGACGATTACCATATAACTCATACACTATATGCATCGTCAAGGACTCAAACCTGATTAATGAAAATAGAGCATGATATTTTGATTCCTGGTCTATTGTAAGGTCGTTTTTAAGTTCTTACTACAAGCAATGACATTTAGAAGAGCTAAAATAATTATCATAGCAAAAAATCGCCTCTGTATTGATAGATTGTATATCATCTGACGATTGTTTGACATAGCCCATATTTTCTTGATTACATCAGTTAGAACAACAGTTGCTTTGTTATTTTTTTTTTAGTTCCTAATGACTATTAAATTATAGTATCTAGAGTTACCCTCCCTTATTTACCCGCCAAAATACATAAATCATATCTGATTTATGTTTTCGACCTTTGCCATTTCATAATCATCGTCATTTTCATTTCATTAATTTCAAAATGAACGTGAATTTCATTAAATACTGATTTTCCGCTTGTTGAATTTCTAACAAGCCACAATCGTGACTTGTCATATTATGCGAAACGTATTACATGTCAGATCACTTAATCCATTATTAATTGTGGTTTTGTTCGGCAAATGTGATATTCGAGGTAGCATTGTTCTGACCTTGAAAATGGTTTTGTAATCTGAAAGGCTTGAATCAAATGTTTCTATTACTAGTACATTTGCTGACAGTATTTTAATATCAATATAATTTTTAATTTCAGTTGTTTAGTTCTCTCAATGTACATTCAGCTAAAAGTATAAAGTAGCTTTTTCAGGTCATAAAATACGCGTGCCAAATTTCGTCACCGTTTAGGCGTAATAAAAATATTATCAAATCTTTACTAATATTGACATTTTGAATTTTTTGTGTACCTAATATAATTTAGTTTTTAAAAGTACCTTTTCGATTTACAAAAAAAAACATTTCAAGTGGAATCGTTATATGTTTTTAAAAACTAACTAACCGACAGATAAAACCATTGACGATTTATTTAATATTGGAACAGTCCCCTAAGCTTGTGCTCACGGTACTATACTTTCTGCGTAAATTATTTGTATGAAATATTTGAGCAGCGCTTCTACTAATAACAAAATATTTAGTACAAAAGCGCTAGAGATTTCGATACGTAAATTACGGAGCTCCTGGTAAAGCTACAGAACGTGTATTATAACGTTTCAAAAATGTGAGGAAACATAATTATTGAAATTATAAAGCTTAAAAATTTAAGAGTAATCGTTTTAAAAAATATAACCCTTGCCACCCTGCAAGTCACCCTTGCCAAGCCTGGAAATTCAGTCAAACGTCCATAATAATGATTCTAAGTGTTGCAATTTCTACACTTAACAAAAATGATCTTGGGAGTTTCATACACATTCCACGTAATCTGACGACGGTGCACCATCAAATTATTTCTTTTTGTACTGTGTAAGCCTTTTCATTATTTTTTTTGCAGAAACGAGAAGATTTGTTACGGGAGCTGTCATGTGCAATAGACGAGTCAGCAACCACACCACTCAGTTCAACCTCATCAGGGGTTATATGGGAACAAACATCTGAAATGACTACTTTAGATATACAATCGACGAATGATTCTAATGTCGAGGAAAATCTCACGAGTGGATATGATAGTAACACTAGTGAAATAGCAACTAGTAAATGGACACCAGTGGTTGAAAAGTTACCTGTTCCAAATTTCAAAGAATTGATTCCCAAAACCGTAAATAAACCAATTATAAATGTGTCATTACAAAAACCTATAATCACAGAAATTATGGACAGCAATAACTTATATAGTAACGAAATTCACAAGCAATTTAGTAATGAAGATTATATCAAACAAATTGAAAAAGAAGAAGATGAAAAACATTTAGAACAAAAAAAATTACACGATGAGTTAGCTAGGCTTGGTAACTTAGAAACAATATTTAATCAGCCTACAGACCATTTTATTCCTCCTTTGGTTATGGCAAAGGCCAAAATTAGTAATGATATGACTGCTTTATCAGTGGAAGAAAAGCTAGCTCAACAATTTGATTCCAACCATTTTACAAACTATAACAAAATGCAAGATGATACTTTGGAAACCAAGACTATTTTACCTCAAAGTACATCAGAGGAAACAGTCACTGTTACAACAAATAGCGAAAGGTCAACTACTTTTGCATTACCAACAAAATATAGTACTTTTCATAGTGAATCTACAAAATATATGCTACCAAAAAAATATAATTACAAAATAGATGATGTGAAATCAAAGACAATGAAAAATTTAAATTTGCAACAAACAAAAACTCCAAAGCTTAATAAATCTGCAGAAGCACCTAACGAAAAAGAAGGCAATCAGCCTTACACGGAAGAAACAAGAGCTGATTCAACAAATTCAAAAGATGATACGGCTATTGAGTTAACAGTTATTCTCAAAGAGTCTAACGATTTCAACAACAGTACTCAACCAAAAACTGTTGTAAGTAAACATAAAACAGATGTTACAACACTTGTAATTAATAATGACAGTAATGACACTCAGCGTGATTTTATTACGACTGACGAAGTTATTAAAATCATTATCGTCAACGATAAACATCACTCTAGTGCGCCATCTGTTGTATTCGGAACAACGGCACTTCCTGCTTCAACTAGCAGTGAAGTCGTTAGAAAAAATGATTTAGTCAGTGCAAAAATGAATACTGAAAATGTATCAATTGAAAAGGAAAATATTTCATCAATCGTTCAAGTGCAAGATTTGTTGCCACAAACTACTTTAAAATACTCTATTTCAACTACAAACGACAATAGCGCAGTGACAAGCACAAAGTCTTCAATAATTGATTATTCACTCAATAACTTACCAGTCGAACAACAAGGTAATCATTCAGAAGAAAGCACAATCACTATTGATATGTCTCTGTCTGCAAATAATACTAGTTTAAATATGAAAAATATTTCTAACATATCTGATAAAATTGAAACTTTCATCGATAACACCAATACCACTTCTGATATTGACGATTTCCAATCACCACTTTTGTCCGCTGCTAATGAGCCCTTACACAAACCATTTAGGTCTCGTCGACCTCAGCCAGCACAACCTAGAGCAAATAAATTCAATCCATTTCGTATACTAGGATAGATGTTATGAAAAGTTCACAAAGATTTTTACACAAATGAAAATGACTGAATTGACAACATTGTATCAGGTTAGATTTCACAGTCACAAATTATTGTGGCGGCACTGTGCACTTAGCTACACAAAATAAAAATATCCGTGTTCACTTAGTGTTTAGTACATAGCTATATAATTTAGGAATCATTTCATAAATGAAAGCACCATGGCATAGGAAGATATTATTAACATTGCGTATAAACGCTGAAGAAGTTATACTTCTTTGCCGTGATTGACATAAAATTCATGTGATATATTATGCTAATAAATATTAATAAAGTTGATCTTAATAAATGCATGTCCCTTCTTCTGTTTTAAAATTGTGTTATTAGCAACTTGTTATATTTTTAACACTGTAACTAGCATCTTAAACAAATTTAATTTCCTTCCAATTTGTTTTTCATTTATATAAAAGAAGTTTATTATTTTGCTTATTACATATAAAACCATATGATTTATCGTAATTTACTAGCTATTTTCTTCAAACATTTATGATATTCAAGGCTTTATTCATTGGTTACGAGAATTTTGTTATTAAAAAATTAAGCTATAAGCAAGTATAATTTTAATTTTTGCTGTAAGTAATTTCGTAATACTACAATCACAAAATCTTTTGAATGATCACGAACAAGAAGTATATCTTCAAAATCCATTTTCTTATCATAACATAAAATATAGTCAATTGTATCATTAAAATTAAGGATAATCTCTTTTTTATCAAAGCTTGATTATGTTATTAAGTTATGAATTAAAAATAGTAATTGCCAAAGGTTTTATCCATTTACAATAGAGTTTAAGCATTAATATTAACTTGTGAATTCAATTTACGAACCATATCATCTTAGTGTAAGTTATATGTAAAATAAATTATTTTTTATCAAAAAATCTATGAAGTTATTTATTTTATGTAAAATCTATAGTTATTATTTAAATATATCATGCTTTTGCTATCACTGTTATTGTAACAATTAGTTGCTCTAAAGGTTTGTCTAATTTATTTCAATCAACATCACTTTATATGAGAAAATCCTGTTAGAGTCAGAGGTAAAATGCTGTTTGATAGTTATGTTAAAAACATTTTTTGTCTAAAAATTTAAAAGGAAACAGATATGGGAAATAGCGAACTATGTTTTTAAAATTTACTTTTCCAAATGTTCACTTTTTTTTTATTCGTCATGAATGAAACGGTAACAATTAATTTTAATTTAAATGATGAAATCATAACACGAAGCACAAATCCTCCTTAATGCTATTATAGTAAAGTTTTGTCATAAAATGTTGGCAGCTTTAATGTGGCAGTCAAGACCTAATCAATAAAAAAAAACAAAGAAAATTTCGCATCAAAGATTATCGATCGAGAAAGATATTCGTCGAATTTTGGCGCCATCGTGAAAGTGAGTTGTAGTTTTTTCGTAATTATTGAACTTCGTATAAATTATGAGTAAAATTAGTTTGTTTAGATGGCAATTAGTTCAATTTTTTTTTCGGTTCAAGTGCACAAGTGAAATGCTTATGAAGAAATTAGTGTATCGTGTATTTCCTGGTTGCCGCCAAATCTCACTAAATGAGCTTGAGTATAGAGGCCATCGTTGTACTTAAGACATGACTTTATGTAACGACTTATGGTTATGTTAAAAAGGATTTATCAATACGGAAGACGTGGCAGTATGGCCTAAAGGCCCCAGGAAAAGACAAGTTAACTTAAATGTATAAAATAATAAGAGTTTTGGCGCCATCATGAATGAAGATGATCGTAAGTTTATCATAATTATTGAATTTCGTATTTAAATTGAATGAAATTAGTCAATTTTGGTGGCATATTGTACAATTTTGTTTAGTGAAAGTGCACAAATGAAATAATCATGAAGAAATTAGTGTATCGTGTATTTCCTCACTGCCGCCAAATCTCGCTAGACGAGCTTGAGTAATGAGGCCACCGCTTTAATAGGCCCTTCAATTAGACCCTAACATAACTTAATGACGACTTATGACTATTTTTTTTTATGATATAGGAAGGCAAACAAGGAGACGTATTTCCTGATGGTAAGAAATTCACGCCGTCTAGAGACACCAAAGGTGGTAATGGTGCATTGCCAACTTGAGGTCGGGATGTAAGGCCTCGACCAAAAGTAAGTTTATCGGCTACCTTACCCTCCGAACCGAAACACGTCATGACGTTATGGCGGCAAGAATAGGTAAGGTGGTGGTACCAATCCGGGCGAGTTGTTGCGAAACCACCTAGTCAGACGTCACGGTGTTAGTGACGGTAAGCCTATGCTCGCCTTTTACAAGCTGCCTGGCAAGGAAGGCAGATGGTCTATTCTGTAAAGGGGCCCGGAATTTAATATTTTATAATTGAATACCGATTTTGGTAAATTTGATGCAATTTTCTACTTGACTAATGGCAAAATAATAACGTGAATGCCAAAACCTAAAGAGAGTAAGATGACGTTCTACTGTTAGGTAAAGAAAATAATTGCGTATCATTTACTGTCCTAAATTAAGCTTTTGTTGATTCGTTCATTAATAACACGCTTATTCGCAAACCAGCTTACGCAAAGCGTAATCCTGATCTATTTAGCAAGATTAATTGCAATTGACTGTAAGCGCTAACATCAATCAAGCAAAATGAGGGTGGATAATAATCTTAATTAATAGGAACAAAAAGTGTTTTAACATTATCTCTGTTACAGCCTTATTTATTATTATTGAATTATGATGTAATGATAAGGATTTGATAAATAAAGTAATACAAAACTTTGTGTAGTTGATTTATTTAAATGAAACTTAATAGTATTTGTGTATTAATAGACATTTTTTTGGATACTTACACGCCAAGTAGGCAGAGAGTATCGAGTGCCTTACGATCCTGACAGACCTGTCTGGCTTCCATCACATTCATTACCCCTTCCATACAAAGACGCTGATTTCGGATACTCTTGACTCAACCCTTGTATAACATCCGAGCGGTCTGATCGTGGAATGTCAACCTTTGTCTCCCCAGGTACCTACATCCATCCACATACGCATTGTATATCTGCTTTGTCAATCTTTTATCTGTCATTCTTTCCATATGACCGATGTTCATATTTTTTGTTAAATTACATTAATTAATGCTACACAAAAGTAAACAAATTATATTGAGTTTAAAATTGTTTATTTCATATAGACCATACAATGGGTACTTGTGAGATCTTTAAACAATTCTAAAAGTTATCATCGGATCGGAACGCATCCTCTCATTAAAAAGCCCGCGAAAGAAGCTTGTCTTTTCCTTCAAATTTTTAATACAATTTTATTTACAAGAAATTGAATTGAGGAGTGGAATCTCAAGCTTTGATATCATTTAGACATCCAGAAATCTTATAATAACCTTTTTACATAATTGTGATTTAATACATTTTTTAATTTATCTAAAGGGAGGTCTGTAACGTGCTTTTGAAGAGCTAAACAGGCCACATTTAGCCCTATTTGCCTATGAATAATATATTTCAAACCTGTTTCAATTTATCAGTAAATTATTTACTCTAAGCGAACACTGTGCACTGTCACAAGAAATGTCATACGTTAATTTAACACTTTCCGTGTTAGTTCTCCGTACCTTTTTAGCTCTATACTAACTGTAATCTTCTCCCTCAATCTCTTTACAACTATATTCAAATTTAGGATATATAGATCTCTGGGTCAGTGCGTTCCCTGTGCTTTGTAACTACCCGCTTTAGCGGTAAAAGAAAGTAAATAAAAATTCACCACTGGAATTTAATCCTCAGTAGCTGAAATGCTTATAGCATTCGTCGAAAGGATACAGGTTTAAATCATGTCCGGGGCGAGATGTTTTCTTTCTTTAAAATTTGTAGTCTTCTCTGTTTTCACCGAGCGCGCACACTGTACATTATATTGATGTTTTTGGAAATCAGCAACCTTATTGTCATCTGAATTTTTGTATTGCATAGAATAGAATTGAATAGAAAATGTTTTTATTCACATTCACCTTAGGTGCATATAATACCTATATATTAAATAAAATAACTACCACCGGATCGGAACGCGGCCACACACTGAGAAGATCCGACAAGAAACTCACCGGGATTGTCTTTTTTTCCTTATTCTATACATATCTATTAGTATTACATCACATATTATTACTAGTAAGAGATTGGTATGACTATGAGGAACAATTAATCCCAAATACTCTTATCCGATAGATATTCAGCAATGGTATAGTATCGTTTTTTATACTATTTAACTAGGACATATTTTTTAAATTTATTTAATGGCAGGTCTTTCATATAATCGGGAAGTTTATTGTAAAAGCGTATACATTGGCCCATGAAAGAATGACTAACTCGGTGGAGACGGGACACATACACAGCAAGTTTGTTTTTATTCCTCGTATTTTCATGATGTCAATCACAATTTCTTTTAAATGAATGTAAATTCTTCTGAACATACGAGGGCCAAACTGAAAGTTTTTAGAACTGGCAACTTAAAAGCATTATATTAAAAATTAAGTTTAAATTTTGAAAATAGAACTCTTTACCAATAATATTGAGTATACATTTCATTCATTTGTCATTTATTTTACGATTTGGCGGCAAATTGAAAATTGTCTGTGCACATCAGAATGAATTTAAACCGAGAAAATTTTCGTGCAATGATTTTTTATGACTTTCGATGTCATATAAGTCAACAAGAAAGTTATGATAGACTTCGATTGGCTTTTCACGATGAAGCCCCATCTCGTGCCACAGTTTACAACTGGTTTAATGAATTCAAACGTGGTCGAACTAATCTCACCGATGATTTGCGTGAGGGACGGCCTTCTACAGCGACGACTGAAGACAATATCAGTGTTGTGCGGCGTATGATAGAGACTGACAAAAGAGTGACCTATCAGCAGATTCGGACAAGTCTAGGCATAGGAGTCAAGTGCACAAAATCCTCCATGAACATTTAGCGGTCAGGAAGCTTTGTGCCCGCTGGATACCGCATAACTTGACCGAGGCTCAAAAACTCCACCGTGTTGATTGGTGCCGAGAAATGATCCAAAAATTTAACGGAGGTGACTCAAACGCTGTGTTCGACATAC
>NJDC01011621.1:94616-122248 GCA_002245475.1 Calephelis virginiensis | reverse complement strand
TTGAGATGCAAGCTATCATATCTTTCAAGTTCGATCAAACTGCACAAAGTGTGCAAATTTGATTGAAATCGGTTAAGTAGTTTAGGAGTCCATCGCAGACCAACAAAGTGACACGTATAATTTAAATATATTAAAATGTTAATGAACAAGCACATATGGGTCTCCTAGTGGCAAGCGAAAACGGTGGCCTACAAACTCCATGGATGTTGTAGGCATGTCGCTGTTCTTAGGCTGGGATGTTAGGCTAATTGTTCAAGTCAACTGCATACTCTCGCCTCCAGACCGGGACATGATACTGATATTATGGCGGCAGGAATAGTTAAAGCGGTGGAACCCTACCTGAACGACTTGCAGAACAGCACTCTACATCTTGTACGTAGCTCATGTAACCTTGACTCAGAAAAGTAGATGATCTTCTACACAGAAACCTCGACCAAAGCAGGGATAATAAGAGGAAGGAGGAAGGCCAATGTGTGTGTGTTTATTTACTTACTATCCAGTTTATCTTGGTTCAAATTATTTTGATTACTTTATTTGCACATTACATTTACAGTACAACATTGTATTTCTAGAAACAATAGTAAAGATTTTGTAGATGGTCTTGTTTGTCAGTGGTTATTGTACATACATATTCCTAACTTAGCATCTTTCGTAATGTTCAGGACGAATTTCGACGACAAGTATTTTTGTAAAAAACACATTTGTCGAACAACAAATCGACATCCAGCCCGAATTCATATTTGGTTTTGCCCGAAACAAGATAATTAATAAAGTTCTATCCCGTACTGTTATGGTTGATTTTCACTAGATACGCCGCCGATGGCAATGTCCACAAGATCACACCGATGAATTTGGATTAATCTAATATGTAAAATTCTAGTGTCACAGTTTTCGTTGCCATACTCCTCCGAAACGGCTTGACCGATTTTGATAAAATTTTTTTTGCTTATCCGGTATCCATGAGAATCGGCCAACATCTATTTTTCATCCCCCTAATGATAAGGGTGGACCCCTAAATTTTTTTTTGCAATTTTCAGACAATTTTTTTTATTTTTATTTTTGTATGATACAGCATATAAAAGTACATACAACTCTAAATTTTCACCCTTTTATCACCAACCCCTATTTTCTAATAGTCATGGGACCTCATGCAATCAAGTTCGACACCTGAACCGCTAAATCACACGGGCAATTATTAAAAATTAAAGAGGAAAATATATACGTATTAAATTATTGAAAATTTAATACGTATATATTCAAAAGAACATAAGTTCATACAAAAAAATGTGATGTGGACTCTATAAAACAAACTCAATACAAAATCATTGTAACTGGGGATGAAACGATACCTACGATACGATACATACTTATACTCGATACTTACTATTATCGTAACGTGTTTGGAGAATTTTGAGTAAAAACCGTATCAAGTATTGGTATTCTTTATTGAAAAGTACTAATAACATTCGATTCCCTACAGGGGCAGGCATTTGTGTGAAGAGCATTTAGATGTCTGCTTTTTCGGATCTGGGTGTGTATTAAATTTATTCTGGTGTCTATTCATGTATTCCTATATATGAGTTTCGTTGACTAGCACACACAACACAAGCAAATCTTACTTTTGGGTTAGATTGAATTTGTTTCACTTGTCCATTATTTATTTGTTATTATTTAAAAAACATTCGTTATTCTCCTTTTGCTCTGATATAAACATCAAACACACCGGTTTCGGAGACTTTTGACTAAACCAATAAATATAAATAAGCAAAAAAATTAAATCAATTTCATTGTATAATACCAATCTATGTCTCCTCGGGTCCATCCATATTTAAGTCACTTATTTGTTTTGTTAGTCTTTCATATGTCATTTTTTTCACATGACCGGACCACCAGGACGTTGTTGTCTAATTTTTTACCAGCACTATTTTCAATCCCGCTCATACTCGGATCTCACTGTTAAGAATGCGGTCAACGTCCTTTACGTTGATTTGAGGATATTTAAGAAAACTAGTAGTCGCCCCTTGGTCGAAATTCGACCATAATAAATTTCGATATCTTGTTGATAAGAACGCCATCTTCGTTTCTCAAGACCAACTACTTTTTTCGAAACTTTTTAGTGTGCCATCTGTGATCTTTTACCGTTATCATCAACATATTTATTTGTGTCTGTCAATCGCATGGTAGTTGTGGGTAATGTTTTATTTATTGGTTTAATGTACTTCACAAGAATTATTATTGAAAAATATTAGCATTCTACACTTTTCCCACACATAAACTATAAGTGTGCCAAATTTCATAGTCCTTCGTTAGCGCAATTTTCGTAAAAATTGGTCCAAAGTTTTGCCATCACGTATTAATATATAGATATGTATGAGCTAAAAGTCTTTTCGTATGCTGTGTCGAGAATTCTACTCGATTTTTATTTTTTTAATACTATTGATAAATTTGTTGGTCATATTGATTAAGCAATACATATTCGCTTTTGAGGTCTAGCGATCCGGCGTCGGACTTGACTACTTGAAAAAATGTATATTCTCAATTTTCTAATTAAAACAATGTTGTCTGGGATTGTGTCCACTTGGCGGTAGGCTTACCACCTATCACAATGTGGGCCTTAATATCTTCGGCTAGTCGTGGGTGCCCCGTTCGTGTCTCTGTCTACCACTGCGGGGATATGGTCGTGAAGATAATACTCTCCTGGACTTTTCAAATCAAATTTTTCCAAATCCAATTAATCGTTTTATATCATAATATATACTTTTATTTTCCCAAACGAAAACAACATTTCATGATGTACATATTTAAAAACATGTACAGTTATTTCCACATGTCCCACTAACTCTACAATGTTATTTACCAGTGTGACCCTCCTCGTAACTTTTATGACATAATACACAGGAAACATACCGTAAATATTTGATTACATAGAGGTGCCCCTCGTAAAATGGCTCTATGCTGCCAAATACAGCGGTTTACTTTTATAATGGTATCATTTTTATCCTTCATGATATCTTGCTACTAAAATATGGTGCAAAAATATGATCGTAGAAATGACTACTGGAATAATCTGGTTTTGTTTATGGAAGAAGAGAAACCGGGCAAGAAGATTACATCATACGTGGTCCCCGTAATGGTCCGGGCTCCTTTGTAAAATAGACCATCTGTCTTCCTGCCAGGCAGCTTGTAAAAGATGAGCATAGTCTTACCGTCACTAACACCATGACATCTCACTAGGTGGTAGATTTTTGCACCGACTCGCCCGGATTAGTACCACTACCTTATCTATTCCTGCCGTTATAAAGTCAGTGCTTGCCGTTGACTTATTCCGGTTCGGTCCGCTCCGGAGAGTTCGGAACACTTCTCTCTCTTCAAAATTTTGCCAATTGATTCAAGTCAATCAAAAAAAACATGTGGTACTCGGAGACTGCCGTGGTAAAGCTATTGCATAAGCAGGCATGAGTCACCAGATTGCAGAGCGAAGAGGGGGATTATGCCTGCGCAGTAACGCCGATAAAACCAATGCCACCTAGGGGCGAGTTGCTGAACTAAAGAGACAAGCGTGATCAAAAAGTCATTAAAAGTCCTGCTATTCGTCGATAGATGGCAAAACTAAAAAGTATCAAAGGGTGTTTAAAGTTTGATGTTTTTGTATGTGTATGCATTTGTCTGTAGCATCATAACTTCTAAACGAGTCGAGCGATTTGGAAGCGGATAGTTTGTGTGATGCTGACACAATCGAAATAGTTTTTGGCTATACGGATGGCAATCCAGGTCACAATATATCTGAGTGTCAAATATGAGATAAATCAAAAAATTTTCGCATTTGTAACACCTCCGCCTCGTTGGTTGAGTGGCTAGCGTACGCCTAACTTACATTGACCAACCGCGACGCTCGAGTTCGATTCCCGACGGGGGTAGGCATTTGTGTGATAAACATTTAGATGTCTGCATTTCCGGGTCTGGGTGTTTCTTAAATTTATTCTGGTATATACTCGTATTTAAGTATTTCTATGTATTAGAATCGTTGACTAACACCCAGAAGACAAGCATATAATTTGCTTACTTTGGGGTTAGATTTAATTTGTGTGACTTGTCCTGATATATTTATTATTATTTATTGTAACATTAGTAGGTTGTGCACAAATCTGTATGAACGTTTAATTTTAGATTGGTTGTGCGAAATCTAAATTCAACATACTTTTATTACTCTTCTCTCCTTAAAAACGATTTTTCGCAGACGTCGTTCGAGGTTTGCGATAAAATTTCAAAGTTTAGAGACGTTTGCCGAAGCTACTATTTGTAGAACACTTTGGAAGCCTCAATGGAGTTTACCGTAGAGCGTCAACTTCAATAAAATTCAATTTTCTCTTTACCGTACTTTTAGATAAATAGCTTTCAACCAATCAATATATGTCTTCAGGCTGCGGAATGTAATATTTTCATTAACTTGCAAAGATCATACGAAGACTAAGTAGTAGTTCTAGAATGAATAATGTTTTGATGCGTATAATGAATCTTATGTAACTTTTTTTTTTATGTACCTATATTAAAAAATAATTCCCAATTTTGCGTCTGTGGTCGTCCTAAACGGATGGATCGATTTTGCTATTATTTTTTTATTGGTTATTGTCAGGAGAAGGTTCTTATGAAAAGAAAAACTGAGAAAATTAAAGAAAAATGGGAAAATACAATGCTTTAATCTATACAATTAGTTAGTAGCTGTAAATTTCAAGCGAGTTCTATTTTCAAAATAAATTAATCTTGTGTATTTAATTTTAAAGCAAACCAAAATGTGGGATTTTGGTGCAAAAAGTATATGCATACTGAATACAAATATGAATACAAATACAAATGTACAAATGTATAATGAATACAAATATGCATTACCAATTGGTTGTGCATTCGCTTATTGATTCAATATTATGGCGTGTAATATTGGTTATGGAATATTGAGTGTGCCGGGACAGTCTTTGGTAGAAAATGAAACACAAATAAAAAAGTTATCAGTTATATGGGCACAATAACAATAACGATATATTTAAGAGGCGACAAATCTAGGACTTCTCTTCCTGTAAGAAGATAAAATATCAATAAAGGAAAGGTTTTAGCTTAAACTGTGACGGGAATACATCAGCTGCTAACCACCTGAACTACGCGATTCGCGCAGATACACCAGTGGCTGATGAGATTAATTGGACCTCTTAATTTTTTTAGAAACTCGTTTTTTTCTTATTTACACGTCCGTATTGTGTGACGGTCGCTGCATTAACTAGTCTGCCGTCGAGAGTACAGTGAGTCTACAGCAGCACATGCAGTTGCGGATAGCTGCAGTTGTTGCTGCTGCGGCGCTTAGACACTATTTCGTCTAAGTGCCTATATACAAATCAGAACTGGTAATTATTAAATATATTCTCGTATCTATTTAAGCATTTCTATGTGTTAGAATCTTTGAGTAACACCCAAAAAAAGCATAAAATTTGCTTATTTTGGGGTTGGATTCAATTTTTGTAACTTGTCCAAGAATATTTATTTATTTGTAGTGCAGCTGGCTTCATGCAGTTTTGCAGCTCTATTCAGAATAGTATCTTATCTTAATATATATAAATTACGTGTCACGTTGTTTGTCCGCGATGGAATTCTAAACTACTTAACTTGTTTGGTTTGGTCTAACTTGAAGGTTAGGATAGCTTATACCTAAATTTTTCGCGAGCGAAGCCGCGGGTAACAGCTAGTTATAATAAATACAAGAGCCTACTTCGAGGTTTAATTGACCTACTGGTCATTAAGACCATCGCCTGCCAGGACCCACCACAACGCAGTATGGCTTTAATAACGCTCAGCAGCGAGAAGTCCTCACCTACGACAGCTAAGAGGCGACGCACTCCCCTAGCGTATGGGAAGCTGTATCTTCTAGCGCCTCGCACTCGTGGCAGGTGGAGGTCGCCTCTCGTCTCGCGTTTTTCCGCGTTTTTCTGTTTTCTCACGCCATAATACGTTTACATTTTTTTGGCGGAAAATTGCAAATTAAATAATTTTATTTGGATTTAAGAAAAATCGTTCGCCTTGTCTCTGTTCCCTTTGATGGCAACCACAGATTACGTATACACTACAATAGGTAACCAAATTTTGTTTTTCAAAAAAAATCTTAGCGATAGGCCATTCTTCAACTATTTATAGGTTCTTGAAATTTTAGTTTTAGATTACAATTAATCTTTGAGTAATCACTTGATATATTTTCAGGTGCAGTTCACACTGAAAAGAAGTGATTTGAATTGTAAGCAAAAGATGAAGAGTAAGCAAACTACTTAAAATGAACATTACCTCTAAAACTAAATAAACTAAAACTAAATTCGATGTAACTTAAACTTAATAGTCGCCTCTGTGGTCTAGCGGTTCAAGTGTTGTACTTGACTGCATGATTTTCCGGGTTCGAATTCCGGGTTGGGCAACAAAATAAAATTTGGGTTTTCCAATTTTGTAATAAAAAAAATTGTTGCTCGGGATTGGATTTGTGCCCGATTGACGATAGGCTTGCCACCTATCACATTGTGGGACTTAGTATCTTCGGCTAGTCGTGGATGCCCTGGTTGCACCTCTGCCTAACTCGTCGGGGATATGGGCGTGAAGATACTCACTCTAATATTACAAGAATTGAATTTTACTCGGACTTAAAAACTTTTACTCTTTGTTTACTGTTACCTCTTTAGACATCAAAAAATGAATTTAACATCTTATAATCTACCCGTATATTATAAAAATGAATTGCTAAATGTGTAAACGCATAATTTTCTAACAAGTGAACCGATTCGGCTAATTCTTTTTTTGTTGTGTTAGTAAGGTTCTTATGAAAAGAAAAGCTGGAAAATTGCAGGGAAAATAAAACAAAAGAGTAATTTATTTTTTCCCATACAAACAGAACGGGTGGAACAAATTTCGTCGGGCACCCAAGAATAGCCGAAGACACTTAGTCCCTTAACGTGATAAGATGTATCATAAAAGATAAGAAAGTGGGAAAAATTGCAAGGAAACTAGGATAACTAACATTTAAATTTTTCCATACACACTGAAAGAAGTTCGCCGAGGTAGCAAGTATTTTATAAAATTTATATGTCTTTTAATGAAAGATACAAGAACTGGGCAATAAATTTTTGCAGCAACTTATGTCACAATAGAGTTAAATTCTTGCTATTAGCGTAACCCAGTTTTGACGGCAAGGTATCCTACGATATTCAAGGATAAAAGCTAGGCTAGGTACTTTATGTTTTTACACAATGGGTTGGAAATCTTCCATTACCTATTCCTGCCGCCATAACATCAGTCTTCTAGTTTGGAGGGTATCGTAGCCGGTAAACTTACTTTTGCTCGAGGCCTAACTGCCCGGCTTCATGTTGGCAACGCACCATTAAGGCAAACAAACGAATCTCCAGATTGTAAGAAATTCACACCCACTAAAGAAATCAAAAGTGCTAATGGTGCGTTGCTAACCCGAAGCTGGAATGTTAGGCTTCGAGAAAAAGTAAGTATACCGGCTATCTTACGCCAAGCACTGATGTTATGGCGGCAGTAATAGGTAAGACGCTGTTACCAATACTTAAGGCAGCAAAACTTTACCACCTAGTGAGATGTAACGGTGTTAGTGACGGTAAGCCTAAGCTCGTATTTTACGAGATGCCTGGCTGGAAGGTAGATAGATGTTTTATTCTACTAATGAACCCGGATCGACATGTAAAATTTTATTATTAAATTTTATGTACAATACTACTATTTAAATTATGCGCTTTGGCTTTACACTTTTTACTCTTTTTACACTTAATACTTTTATTTTTTGACCGCCTCGTTGGTCGAGTGGCTAGCGTACACGCCTAACTACATCGATCAACCGCGAGGCTCGAGTTCGATTCCCGACGGGGGCAGGCATTTGTGTGATGAATGTTTAGAACCGTTGACTAACACCCATAACACAAGCATATAATTTGCTTACTTTGAGTTAGGTTCAATTTGTGTGGCTTGTCCAGGGATATATATAAAGTAAAGTAAAGTATCTTAACGCCCATATCCCCGAAGAGTTAGGTAAAGGTACAACCAAGGCACGCACGACTAGCCGAAGACACCAAGTCCCACAATGTGATAGGTGGCAAGCCTATCGCCAACCGGGCATATTTCCAATCCCGACCAACATTTTTTTTATTAGAAAATTGGAAAAATCCAATTTTCTTTTTGTTGGCCGACCCGGGATTCGAACCCGGGACCTCATGCAAACAAGTCCAACACCCGGACCGCTAGACCACAGAGGCGATCTATAAATATTTTATATATTTGTAAATTGGCTTACCTAATCTTAATTTAAGCGAAATGATTAATTTGCGAATTCCGAAGCTTGACGAATATAGCCGAAGTGCATAATTTAAATAGTACTACTGTAATTCGAACTTGGCCTAAACCGTAAAACACGCTTTTAGGGCTAATTTTGGTCTAAGTTTGAATTAAGATTATTATCTGACTTCGGCTATTACGTTATATTTTAATATTTGGAATGATTTCATGGCTAGTTTTTACCTAAACCAAGCTACGTTTATTATCTGGTTTCCGTTAATTAATTGTAGTTTCATTCCAACAATAGAAATAATCATTAATATTTGTACATAGGAACAATGACTCAAGAAATCTTAAGCTTAATCTTATCGAAAGATAAAAGTTTTCCAATATTGGTTGGAACTTTACCACAGCTAAAGTTCACGACAGATAAGCTGTATAGAGGATAGGAATTTATCTTTATGTATGCCCTGATATATTTTCTACGACCTACGATACAACTTCAATAAACAAACGTGAAATAGCTCGAGATAATATCACTTAAAATATGTTTTTCTGATATTAGATATACATCCATACCCCCCATCAAAAACTCTACAGATTCTAAGATCTCGAGCAGACCACCACACCTCTTGTACAACTATAATGCTATTGTTCGCCTGGTAATATTGGTAATATCACTGTAAAAATGAAGATTTTTATCTGATATACTTATCAAAAACTCTACAGATTCCAAGATCTCGAGCAGATACCATGACCAGACATCTGTTCACAAACGTTTATTCAAATGAAACGAAACAAAAGAGTCAAATTGTGATATTTTCAATCTACGATAATCTTTAGATAGATTTAAAAAAATATATTGTTCGCCCTAGCACTGGATCTACTACACAATGGAAAAAAAAGCATCGGAGGTAGGATACGAAACAATAAAATGCCTCCTGTCCATTTGTCCAAAGCCTGCCTACCAAAGTTGTTCAGGTTATTTCGTTAAAAGAAACCCCTCTCTCCGCAAAGAGTCCTTAGCTTGCCCCGTATTGGTCCGGGCTCCTTTGAAGAATAGACCATCTACTTTACTATGCGAGGAAGCTCGTAAAAGGCGAGCATAGGCTTTTCGTCAATAACATCTTAATTAAATTAAGGTTGACTGGAAGAGTCTATATAGTATGAAGTTCACCTTGGTACACTATTTGCATACATTTTAAACGAATAATAAATATATATCGCTCCTTTAACATAAAAAAGTGTAGCTGAAATAATTGTTACAGCTTTTGTGATGCGTCCATTTTAGTTTGAACTGATTTTACAAAAAACATTGCTCTTATGATGGTAAGAAGTAAAAATCGCCTGTAAACACCATAGATGTTACTGGTGCGACCCTGTCAAATGGTCACGATTTTAGCCTACGGTTCGGCAGAAAACATGAAAATAGCGATAACTGCCTTAGCGACAGATAACAACATCAACAACGGATGACGATTAACAACTTTCAAACAACACATATAAAAAGTCTGCAATACATACTAATTTTCATGTTAGAGATAACCAAACAAACATACGGCTCTCCCGATGGTAAAAGGGAAGTTTGGTCTATAGACACCATAGATGTTACAGGTACTTCGCTGTTCTGAGGCCGGTATAGAATGACAGTAGTCTAGTCTATCCCCCAGACTGAAACATGACAGAGTCATTATAGTGGCTGGAATAGCTAGGGAGTCGGATACCTAATCGGACAAATTGCTGCACAGCACTCTCCCACCAGTGGTTTTGTTGACCTACATTTTAACCTGTGCTCGACCCGAACCATCAGGGGAAGAAATGGCGTTGCGTCAGTACCACCAGTCGGTAAGCAGTGATATTTTTTTTATGGTATTGGAAGGTTTGCCTTGCAATACCATAAAAAAGCAGACGGAAAGCAGACGGATTTCCAGATGGTAAGAATTTCACGCCGCCTAGAGACATCAAAGGTGGTAATAGAGCGTTGCCAACCTGAGGCCGGTATGTTAGCCCTCGAGTAAAAGTAAGTATACCGGCTACCTCACCCTCCGAAGCGGAATAAGTCAACGGCAAGCACTGACTTTATAGCGGCAGGAATAGATAAGGTAGTGGTACTAATCCGGGCGAGTCGGTGCAAAAATCTACCAACTAGTGAAGTGTCATGGTGCTAGTGACGGTAAGACTATGCTCATCTTTTACAAGCTGCCTGGCAGGAAGACAGATGGTCTATTTTACAAAGGAGCCCGGACCATTACGGGAACCACGTATGCAGTAAATCTTCTTGCCCGGTTTCTCTTCTTCCATAAACAAAACCAGATTATTCCAGTAGTCGTTTCTACGATCACATTTTTGCACCATATTTTAGTAGCAAGATAGCATGAAGGATAAAAATGATACCATTATAAAAGTAAACCGTAGTATTTGGTAGCATAGAGGCATTTTACGAGTGGCACCTCTATGTAATCAAATATTTACGGTATGTTTCCTGTGTATTATGTCATAAAAGTTACGAGGAGGGTCACACTGGTAAATAACATTGTAGAGTTAGTGGGACATGTGGAAATAACTGTACATGTTTTTAAATATGTACATCATGAAATATTGTTTTCGTTTGGGAAAATAAAAGTATATATTATGATACAAAACGATTG
Source organism: Calephelis virginiensis (assembly GCA_002245475.1). Taxonomy (NCBI): domain Eukaryota; kingdom Metazoa; phylum Arthropoda; class Insecta; order Lepidoptera; family Riodinidae; genus Calephelis; species Calephelis virginiensis. The sequence goes on along the minus strand of NJDC01011621.1, from coordinate 111,287 downwards.
ATTGGATTTGGAAAATTTTGATTTTGAAATATTTGGAAAAGTCCAGGAGATTATTATCTTCACGACCATATCCCCGAAGAGGTAGACAGAGACACGAACGGGGCACCCACGACTAGCCGAAGATATTAAGGCCCACATTGTGATAGGTGGTAAGCCTACCGCCAAGTGGACACAATCCCAGACAACATTGATTTAATTAGAAAATTGAGAATATACATTTTTTCAAGTAGTCAAGTCCGACGCCGGACCGCTAGACCTCAAAAGCGAATATGTATTGCTTAATCAATATGACCAACAAATTTATCAATAGTATTAGAAAAATAAAAATCTACTAGAATTCTCGACACAACATACGAAAAGACTTTTAGCTAATACATATCTATATATTAATACGTGATGGCAAAACTTTGGACCACTTTTTACGAAAATTGCGCAGACGCAAACGAAGGACTATGAAATTTGGCATACTTATAGTTTATGTGTGGGAGAAGTGTAGGATGCTAATATTTTTCAATAATAATTCTTGTGAAGTACATTAAACCAACAAATAAATCATTACCCACAACTACCATGCGATTGACAGACACAAATAAATATGTTGATGATAACGGTAAAAGATCACAGATGGCGCACTAAAAAGTTTCGAAAAAAGTGGTTGGTCTTGAGAAACGAAGATGGCGTTCTTATCAACAAGATATTAAACTTTATTAAGGTCGAATTTTGACCAATGGGCGACCACTAGTTTTCCTAACTATCCTCAAATCAACCCTTTACGTTGACCGCATTCTTAACAGTGAGATCCGAGTATGAGCGGGATTGAAAATAGTGCTGGTAAAAAATGAGACAAGGCACGTCCTGGTGGTCCGGTCATGTGAAAATAATGATATATGAAAGACTGACAAAACAGATAAGTGACTTAAATATGGATGCACCCGAGGAGACATAGATTGCTACGATTTCTACGATGAAATTGGTTTAATTTTTTTGGTTATTTATATTTATTGGTTTGGTCAAAAGTCTCCGAAACCGGTGTGTTTGATGTTTGTATCAGAGCAAAAGGACAATTAGGAATGTTTTTTTAATAATAACAAATAAATAATGGACAAGTGACACAAATTCAATCTAACCCAAAAGTAAGATTTGCTTGTGTTGTGTGTGCTAGTCAACGATACTCATATATAGGAATACATAAATAGATACCAGAATAAATTTAATACACACCCAGATCCGAAAAAGACGACATCTAAATTCTCTTCACACAAATACCTGTAGGGAATCGAACTATAAATACATTATAAAGACTAAAAGAGGAAGAAATGAAAGAAGTTAAGGTTTTTTGTAATTTTCAGAAAGCTATGACGCAACTTTTTGAAGGCTAGATCGTCTGTATACTCTATTTTTTTAACAAACGAGTACCAAAAATTGTAGTGCATTGCGATACGTCCACGTAATCAACATAATGTTTATTTCAATAAATCAGAACGCGCATTTATAATTTGACATTACGAACAAAGAGGTAGTAGCCGCCCCTCATAAGGCTACAGTTTACTCTGGCAGTATCGAAAATATGCCAAAGGCATATTCAGTACTAGTTTGTTAAAGTAAATAGACTACAGTGGGAATAACCTGATCAATTTATCATAACTGTAGCACCAAGTTTACGTTTATGTGACGTTAGTGTGGAATAACAAATTTATGTTATCCCCAATTAATCCTCGTTTAATTCGTTTATAAATTTTGAATATCCATTCATGATTACGTTTGTAAATTTGTAGCAAACAAAGAGAACTTAATTTGTTTCATAAATAAATATTTTATAGCTTATACAGACAAAATTAAACCTAACAAAATAAAGACCAATAAACTTTGATGTTTATCCAATAAAACATATTTTTATTTACATAATTCTTTACTGCACACGAATATTTACAAAATTCACTGATTCGCCTTTGAGGTCTAACGGTGCGGTGTTTTGGTAGACGATATAAGGTCTCGGCAGCTCAGGTTCGACGCCCTGGTCGTGCTAGTCATACTTTTTTTTAAATTTTAAAACAGTGTTCCCAGGGATTTGATAAGTGCCTTATTGCTTATAGGTTTGCAGGACCTATGTATATACCGATGTATCTTGAGATATGAGAGGAAAGATACTGTTTTCACCATGTGAATAGGTATAACTAAAACCATTTCTCTTAAAGAGACCAAAGAAGGTTGAATTGGAGGTGAGAAGGATCTACTACTGACGAGAGTGATGAGCAGTCCAAACCAACCGGCAGATCATAGACGAACGAAATATCTACGATTTGGAGAAATGTTTGGTATGTATCCATCGCTCATAAAGATTGTGAGTGAATGAGCATTGTGTGTGTGGAATCTGTAATCTATGACAGCAGTTACAATTGACTTCGACAACGTTATAAATGCGGTTCGTTTAACGAAAAGCCTGAGACCGGAAGGACTCCCTAATTGTTGATAAAACTATTGCGCGTTCATACGCGCGTTTCGCTGCTCAGATTCAGGAAGTCATCGAATCCGGATCCGGCAGTTTCACAGATCCTTAGTATTTAATTTCTTTTACGTGCTTACTGACACTATATGATAAGCTTCTTACATCCATTTCCACATTGAAATTGAATGATCATTTATACGAAAATAATGTTTTAGATCCTGCTCAAAATGGCTGTATGGTTGTGTCTCATGATACTAAAGAGCTACCCCTCATATACGTGGCCAGGAAGCAACAGGTTCGCAGAGGTTGGAAGAGTTGGTTGTAATCAATAAGCCTAATATCGTGCTGATGAAATGCGATTTTCTTGTTGACATTACATTTCCATGTGGCGTTAACCTGGTAAAAGCTGGGAAGAAAAAATTAAGAAAATACTTGGGTCCTTCATGAGGATCTACCGATATGTGGGATACCGACTCATCAACAATTATATAGTTCCGGTAGTTGTCAGTAAGCGGTCTTATAGAGAAGAGTCTCCACCTACACCTTAAAAAATGCTCACTGCATTCCTATATTAAGGGTTGGTTATAAAAGGCAGCTTTAGGTTAGTTTACTTTAGGTTCAACACACATTATGCGCAGATTACTCTGTCTGCCAACAGACTTTTTTTATGGTATTGGAAGGCAAACAAGCCGATGGATTTTCTACCGGCTACTCGAATCCCTATCCTCAGAATAGGTCAACGGCAAGCACTGACGTTATGGCAACAGGAATAGGTAAGGCGGCGGTATCAATACGGGCGAGTCGCTGCGAAACTCTACCACCTAGTCAGATGTCACGGTGTTAGTCACGGTAAGCCTATGCTCGCCTTTTACGAGCTGCCTGGCAAGGAAGGCAGATGGTCTATTCTGCAAAGGAGCCCGGACCAACACGGAGGAAAAAACGACCGACGGTTTAGTTTTATGACGGTTTACGTTTAGTTTTAAGACCAACGTTTTTGGTAATTTATTTTTTATGTATACATTTTGTGTAGATTTTGAAACGTAGACAATTAGGAACAATTAATATGATAATAAAAATAAAAGGTTATATAATATAATACATACATAAAAGAAAATCGTGATAGTTAAACTGATTAGGCTGAAAATTGATGAAGAGGTAGCTTAGAACCAGGAGAAGGACATGAGGTACGTTTTATCTCTTACAACAGCGAGGAAACTAGGAAAAACGATATTTTTATTTTTCCCATACAACCTGAACGGGCGGAACGAAGTTTGCCGGGACAACTAGTTAATAAATATCCCTTGGTTGCAGCTCTGCCTAACAATGATATACGGGAGTGAAGATAATGAGAGAGCGATAAATAAAAATGAATAGATGAATTTGTTTGTTGTTTGTAATGTAATGATTGTTTCCAGCCAACTCAAATAAGAAGATGATATCAAACAGTGAAAGGCATTATGTAACTGTATAAAACATAAGCAACTAAACTGAGCCTGTACCATGAGTTGCTATAGATTACGTTTTGTTACGTATCGAAATCTATGACTTTTGGTCTAAAAATGTGTTTCTTTTAGTTACCAACAGAGGCGCTGTTCAAAGTTTTTATACAAATAATCTACAGAGACGGTAGCGAGTATAGTAAACTTGACAAGTCGTAAACTCGTGGTAAGGGCTATAAACATAAAATAAGAAAAACAAGAATATGAATTCACATCAATATTAAAGTTATGAACAAAAATTTTTAAAAAACGAAAGATTCTTAAGTCCCATATCGACGAAGTAGTTGGCAGAGGTACAACCAAGGTACCCACGAGTAACCGAAGATACTAAGTCCCAATGCGATAATAGGTGACAAGCCTATCGCCAAACGGGCACGTATTCAATCTCGAACAATGTTGTTTTTAGAAAATTGACGATACATATTATATACATCTCTTTACGCCAAGTCCCTTACGAGGAGTGCCCAATCTCACAAACCTGGCAATCCTGATGGGCTTTCTCCAATTTCATTACCCTCTTAAAACAAACACGACTGTTTCGAAAACTCTTGACACCACGCTCGACAACACCAGCTCGATTTGATGACTTATTGTCCTCGGTCTCCTCGGATAGATATTCATCCACATTCGCATTATATATCTGCTTTGTCAATTTTTCATCTATCATTCTTTCCAATGTAACATTGCTATTGATTGGCGATTTGCCTTGTCTCTGTATTTTTCACTATCCGTACTCGCCACTATCGTGTTAGCCTGTCGCAGTTTGGCTTAGCATATAATTTTTCTGTGTTCTAGAGAGTGTTCTTGAGTCGGACTTGACTTCTTGTGGTCCCGGGTTTGATCCCAAAAATAATTAAAAATATGTATTTTCAGTTTTCTAATAAAATTAACGTTTCTCGGGATATGTGCCCGGTTGGCGATAGGCTTGCAAATTGCCACCTATTACATATACATATATAACGTTTTTCGTCATCAGGAAATCCGTCAAATTGTTTGCTTTTCCATAGCTCATAAAAATGTTCTCTACATTTTCTACGGACAAAATTATGACTAAATATACGAGTATATTATAATACTTTGATGTTTATGCAATCAATTTTAATATCCGGAGTTGTTTTAATCGTACCATGAAAATGAATTGATCTTTTGTATTTTCAAATGTTGGTATAAGATATTTATGATAAAAGCTGATTAAATTTTATTTTAACTTTCATGAATATTTTTATTTACCTATTATAAGAATCATGTCACACAGAATTCTTTTGTTGTGGAATTCTCTCGAAGCATAATATAAGAATAAGTAATAAAGTGTTTTTTTTAGAAAATAGAGCCTTATAAGGAATTTATGAATTTATATATTAATACTTGATGCCAAAACTTTGGATCCCTTTTTACGCAAATTGCGCGGACGCTGGAGCATAAAATTTGGCACATTTATGTGTAGAAGAAGTGCAGAACGCTAATATTTTTCAATGATAATGCTAATAACGTACATTAAATAAATAAATAAAACATTACCATGCATTTGACACTCACAAACAAATATATTGATGATAACTATAAAATATCACAGATGGCTCACTAAAGAGTTTGGTAACAAAGTAGTTGGTATTGAGAAATGAAGATGGCGTTCTTATTAAGATAATAAAATTTATTATGGTCGAATTTCGACCAATGGGCGACCACTAGTATAAATAAAATGAATAAAGAAATTAATATCCTTACCGTAACTCCCACGTAATTTTGAAAATTTAATATTCGTTCAAAAGAGCATAAGTTTTTTTGAAATGCTATAGTGTTTAATACCTGGTTTCTATATTCAAGAACTTAGACCAGTCGTTTTTTCTTACGAACGTTAGTTTTTTGTACGAATAGTAATAAAATCCAGTTATTGTCGTTTGATTTCTATTAATAACTAAAAGGCCAAAGCATTTTGCGTTACTATGACCACCGCTTCGTTACTTTTAGATAAACAAACTACGGTTTTACTGACGGATTACGGGTCGTTGATTACGCAAGCCGGGCTTCGGCTGAAATGCTGATAATATTGTTTTCGTTTTTTTTGCATTTTACTGCTCGTAAACTACCTACAAATGTTAATTTCTAGTTCGTAATGAATTATAAGCTATAGGAGCTCTAATCTATCTATATCTACTTATAATAAAACTGTAGAAGAGTAAATTTTGTACTTTGAAGATATTTAAGAAAATAGGCATAGGATTCGCCTATACTAGAGGCATAAAGAGGCAGCAGAACACATTCTAGCGTTTTTAGATTGTTTGTTTGTTCGTCTTTCTGTATCATGACCGCGAATAGCGCGAAACTTTCTGAACGTACTCGTAGTGTAACGAAATTTGGCTGGTAGGTTTTTTTTTATATAACAGGAGGCAAAGTAGCAAGTGGGTCACCTTTTTTTACGATATTGGAAGGCAATCAAGCAGACGGATTTCCTGATGGTAAGAAATTCTCGCCGCCTAGAGACACCAAAGGTGGTAATGGTGCGTTGCCAACCTGAGGCCTGGATGTTAGGCCTCGAGCAATAGTAAGTTTACCGGCTACCTTATACTCCAACACGTCATGACGTTATGGCGGCAGGAAAAGGTAAGGCGGTGGCACCAATCCGGGTGAGTCGCTGCGAAACTCTACCACCTAGTCAGATGTCACGGTGCTAGTGACCGTAAGACTATGCTCGCCTTTTACGAGCTGCCTGGCAGGAAGGCGGATGGTCTATTCTGTAAAAGGAGCCCGGGGAAAAATGTGGAAATGGAAAGTGATTACCGCCGCCCACGGTCATTCGTAACAGCAGGAGTATCACAGATGCGTTGCCGACCCTAACATTACATTACGAGTATGTTACATTTACATCATATTTGAATCTCTGTGGTCTAGCGGTTCAGTTGTTGGACTTGACTGCACGAGGTCGCGGGCTCGAACCCCGGGTCGGGCAACAAAAAGAAAATGGGATTTTTCCAATTTTCTAATAAAAAAATTTTGCTCGGGATTGCATATTGCCCGGTTGGCGATAGGCTTGCCACCTATTACATTGTGGGACTTAGTGTCTTCGGCTAGTCGTGGGTGCCTCGGTTGTGCCTCTGCCTATCTCTTCGGACGGGTATGGGCGTGAAGATGCTAACTTTCTGAAATATAACAATTTTCAGCAAAATTTTCTCAAATTTTCAACCTATAAGAATCTCTTTGATACCTAATAGATATAGATATAGGTGATCACATTGTGGGACTTAGAGTCTTCGGCTAACCTTGGGTGCCCTGGTTGTGCCTCTGTCTACCTCTTCACGGAGGATATAGGCGTAAAGATATTTTTTTTTAATTGTATTTGAAAGAATGTTATATAATACGTTTTATCCCGCTTACTAAAGGGGTCCCGGCGGAGAAGATTAATAGTCAAAATGTGAATCGGGCTATAATTCATTAAGGTGTAGTCCGAGTTATTTTAATCGTTTTTTGATTTGAAGCATATCCTTTACAGAATGTCCCATAGGTTTCACCAAATCGTTAGTTAGTTTTAGAGTTTAGAAACTACATACATAATAACACTCACGTTAAAATAATTAAACAACTTGAAATCTGGAATGAAGAGAAACATTTGAATGAACAGGTCATCTTACATATACATACATATCTTCACGCCAAGTGCCGCAACAAAGTAGGCAGAGAATATCGAGTGCCAAGTAAATGAAATTCATTGGTTCGGCTAGTTAGTAATAATAAAAATATAATAATATAATAGTAGATACTCTATACCAGTAAAAAAATATCTCGAACCTTTTTTTGTTGTAATATAGCCAATAAGCAGGCGGCTCTTTTATTGCTGGGACAGCTTCATCTATGAACACCCTAGATGATACTGGCGCGGTATTATCTTACTACTGGCTACCTTACTCTCCATCACGGAGTAAATATCCCTTGAGAACAATTTACACGAATTGAATCCAACCCCAAAGTAAGCAAATTATATGCTTGTGTTGTGGGTGTTCGTCAATGATACTATTACGTAGAAATATTTAAATAGATACCAGAATAAATTTAACAAACACCCAAACCCGAAAATGCAGCCATCTAAATGTTCATCACATAAACGCCTGCCCCGTCGGGAATCGTACCCTAACCTCGCGGTTGGTCAATTTAATTAGGCGTGTACGCTAGCCACTCGACACTATACAGCAATAGGTAAGGCCATCAACCCGAACAAGCTGCTGTTCAACATTCAACCACCTAAATCAGTGACAAATAAAAACCTTGGCCCAGGGAATTAAGAAAAAAATATAAGATTATATAGTTAAAGTAAGGGCTTGTCCATACAAAGGGCGATGTTTTTATAGGGGGGGCCTCGTCGGTCGAGTGGCTAGCGTACACGCCTAACTACATCAACCAACTGCGAGGCTTGGGTTCGATTCCCGACGGGGGCAGGCATTTGTGTGATGAACATTTAGATGTCTGCATTTCCGGGTCTGGGTGTTTATTAAATTTATTCTGGTATTTATTTAAGTATTTCTATGTATTATAATCGTTGACTAACACCCATAACACAAGCATATAATCTGCTTACTTTGGAGTTAGATTCAATTTGTGTGACTTGTCCAAGGACATTTATTATTTATTATATTTTAATAATTTGTGCCCGAGAAGATTAAACAGAGTTATAACCCATACAAACCATCTTGATGCACGGCGTTCGTGTGTGATTCTGTAGATATATTTGCCTCCTACACCCTTTTGGGACCAGTGGGGTTACTCTTGAATCTCGATTTCACGCTAATTGGAAATTGGAATCGGGTATGTCATTTTAGGTACTTTTGAACAGTACTAGCGAATATTAACATAAATTCCAAAAAAACAACAAGTCTGATAAAATTAGTCTGAGTAATTATTTATTGTTTATTAATAACTTGATATAATTAATATCTAAATAAGAGATAATTATTATCTAAATAAAAAACGGTACCTAAAATATCATCGAATGACATCCGATTCCCATTTCCAATCGAAATGGAGTCGAGATTCAAGAGTAAGCCTACAGTTGCCGACATCATCACCGACGGAGTCGATAGTCGAAGTTTTTTCATAATTTTTGAATTTCGTGTTTATTTTGAGTGAAATTATATTATATTGGTGGCATTTTGTACAATTTTGTTCAGTATAAGTGCACAAATGAAATAGGTAATTATGGAGAAATTAGCATACCGTGTATTTCCTCGTTGCCTCCAAATCTCACTATATAAGCTTCAGTAATAAGGCCACCGCTTTATCCAAGACCCTGACATGACTTATTGACGCCTTATGACTAATTATACCTAATAATTGAATCCCGATTTTGCTAAATTGTATGAAAATTTCTACTTAACTAATGGCAAATTCTAACGAGAATGCCAAAACCTAAAGAAGAAAAAGACTGTCAAGCCTGGAGCTTACTCATTACTTATAGGTCGATAATGCGAAAAAACAAAAAAAATAGTATTGCAGTTATTCGAGCGTGGTGATCACTTAACATCTGTGAATTTCTTTTTTCCTTTAAAAAAAGTTACATAAAATAGATCCTATGCATATAAAATCTATACATATTACCTACATGCTTAGCTCTTATATCCTTAAATTTTCATTTATCATTTTTATCGTCTCTGTGGTCTAGCGGTTCTTTATTGAACTTGACTTCATGAGGTCTCAATATTGAAAAAAATATTTGACCTATCGTATAGTATCGAATATCGAATATCGTAATAGAATCTAGAAATTCGAATTGTCAATGACCGGGCAATTACCAATCAGCTTGATTCCTTAGCGTTGCGTAGAGATCTCAGTATTCTCTACCCGATCTGTCATTGGAGAATGCTCTGAGGAGTTGTTTGGTTTAATTTCAGCCGTTGATTTCCACCTTCGGACATCGCGTCAGAGCATGCCCATCATCTCGATGCGTGGCGATCTACAACTGTGCGATTCCGAAGACATTTTTTACCCCGTAAACAATTTTGTGGAATCAGTTACCGAGGACGGTGATCCCAAACGATTATGACTTAGGAACCTTCAAGAAAAGAGCGTATTCATTCATTAAAGGTTGGCAACGCATTTGTGATACTCCTGGTGTTGCGGATGTCCGTGGGCGGATGTGATCACTTTCCATCAGGTGACCCACTTGCTCGTTTGCCTCCTCTTCTATAAAAAAAAATGTTTATTTCTATTTAAAAAAAAAAATAAAGTTACCCGCGGTTGGAATTGTGCATATTTTTCTGTTTTTGCGTGAAAATTTTAATGCGGTTCACAGAATACATCTATTTACCAAGTTTCAACAACAGCATGGTTCTTATAGATTCAGAAAAAAATGCTGTGACGGACGGATAGTCAGACAAATCTAAAAGTCAGTAAAATCTATAAGGTTTCTTTTTTTTAGCCTTTGGCTACGGAACCCTAAAAAGTACCTCAAATTATAACGGGTATGAAAGCAAAATTTGATGTTGCCAAATAAAATAGGTATATTGTGCTGAGCGAGCCTAAAATAAAAATAGCAAAGTGATGATATAGAAGGTTGTCAACTTGGGTGTAACTGTTCAAAGTTTTTTTTTATTGTTTATTTGACTGGCAAACAAGACGACAAATTTCCTAAAGTAAAAACATACAATAACCACGCGTTTCTTTCGCAACAGTCGAAAGCAGTGTCGTCAACCGTATGATGTAAATCGTATTTTTTTTTGTCTTCGTTATCGATATACGATCGTGTATTACAGATTACGATTTCATTGAAGTTTTATAGAAAATTTAATGCGCTGCCCAATCGAACTGGCTAGCTACTGGCCACTACAGGCTAAAAGCATTAAGTTCACTTTTGCCTTTTTATAATGGGTTTGAAATAAATTAACTATTCGATATCCCTTTAGTAAGCAAAATTGAAATTGAAGCCGTCAATATTCACAAAAATGTTGCTTCCAAATTGGAACCAATATTGTAAATAAATACAATATTAAACATGGAGGTTTGGATTTGACGTGCGTACAAATTGACAGCGGCGGAGGGTCGAATCTGTGGATAAATCATTTGGAGCACTTGTCAAATGAAATTGGGACAAAGGTTAGAGACGTTCGATTTCCTATTATTTAAATTTATTGGATATTCCGATCTATTTGTCCTAAATAAAACCAGTATTTATTTAACCTCAAAAAAGAAAAGGTACTTGATTTTCTTATTTTTATATGACTTTGATGATATGGTACATGGCTCTTTTTTGTGTATTATTGAATTATCCTATAATATAGAAATATTGGTGAAAGAATTACTTAGCTAATCTGAAAACTCCTGGGATATTGCAACTTCAAAACCATATTCTTGGATTTACCAGAAAAGCTCCAAAATAAAAGTATACTCGAATGTGACGTCACGTTCGAGGACTTTGTATCACAGGAATTTTATTCGGTTGCTACATTAAAAGTGTCATATATGGAAGTGGTTACACAGCGAAAGTTATCGCATCATAATTGGAAAGATTATTTATGGGTCACATTATTTTTTGACAATTTAATACATTTAAAATAGATTTCCCACCCAATTTTGAATCATCATAAAACAGATGAAACCTGACATATTTAAAACTAAATTCTTCTTTTTCCCTTTTATATTTTTTATTATGGATCCTCATGACTTGAACTCTATTTAATGAGTTAATTTAGGAAAGTAATGGAACTCAGCATGGTCAATTTCCAAACGTAATAAAGGCAGATATTATACCAATATATAAAGTTCCATCCCCAAAAAACCGTGGTTTTTCAACTTTAAAAAAAACAATAAATCTGCTATTTCGTGCATCGTTAGGTTACGACTGGATCACTCGTCTTCCCCTGTTCATTTAAAGAAAATTCGAGTAAGAGACCACTCTTTATTTTAAAGGTGGCTTAGACGAAGGAACTGTGTAACATATATTCTTCAACTGTCCTCAATATAACATATCCTTATATGAAATCCTCACAAAAGAAATCCCTCGCCCTACTAACTTTGCATGCCTTTTGTCTGATATGTATCTATCATTTATTAAAGTTTTCAGTAAATACATAACAAATAACAACATAAAAATCTAACCATTGGCAAGTCGAGTTATTGCATATTTCTAACACTGAGTATATTTGCTGTAGCAATGTGAGTGTCTGCATATGATATGTGTGTTATCTATTGGGTTTTCTCAGCTTTGATTCCGTAAAGCAAAGCAGCTCTCCTGTGTCTCTTTCACCACAAGACAGTGGCGGAATTATTGTGCCTGACGCAATAAAGGCCATATGTAAAGAAAGAAGAAAAAGAAAAATAAGTTCACACATTTTTCTTTTCGAACTGCACTTTATGTTTGAGGCATGTTAGGTAAATATCTACCCTAGCAGTCATCTACCCTATTATTTTTTGTAAAGTAGGTATTTTTTAGATAGTATTTGTAAATAGTCAACATACAAGAAGCGGTATAGTACCTATCTAATTAAATCGAAATCGATTTTTATTTAAATTTAAAATAGGGACAGTATGTAATTTAACTCCATGTTTATTGGATGATTTTTTTCACAGTTACTTCGCCAATTGTGAATGGATTTACATTTTTTGTAAGGTAGTTCATGTTTTACTGTAGTAGTGGTCTCATACAATTGTGTTAAAAATCCGAAAAGCAGTTTATCATTTACATTTTATGTTTGTTTTGGTTTAATAAGATGTAGTTCAGTTTCCAAACAAAAAAATCTGTCTGTATCGAAGTCCGTTTATCCATTCAAAAGTTGTGATGCTACAGACAGACACATACACGCGCACACAGACAGAGAGAGAGAGAGAGAGAGAGAGAGAGAGAGAAAGAGGGAGAGAAAGAGATTCATCATTTTCTGAAGGGGGTTAAATTTATATTCAGACCATAATACATTTTAATAACTTGTTAATAAGAACGCCATCTTCATTTCTCAAGACCAAGTACTTTGTTTCCAAACTTTTTAGTGCGCCATCTATATTTTATCGTTATCATCAATATATTTATTTGTATGCGTCAAATGCATGTCAATATTTATTGATTTAATGTACTTTACTAGCATTATTATTGAAAAATAATGCAGTAATATTATTAATCCGAAAGTTTGTTTGTTTGTTTGTTCCTTCTTCACGGTCTATCCCCTGTACCGATCTGTACGAAAATTGGTATAGGGGTAGTTTAGAGAGTAACATAGGATACTTTTTAACCGACTTTGTAATGGAGGAGGTTATCAATTCGACTGTACGTTTTTTTTTGTATTTCACGCGATTACTCAAAGACCACTCGACTGATTTGGAAAATTGTATTTTCGTTTGAAAGGGTATACTTCACAGGTGGTCTCATGATCACCAGGTCAGGATCTGATGGATCTGATCAGGAAATGGCGGAAAACTAGAATAATTTTTTAGCAAGAATAGTGCTTTTTTTGTGGACTTCCCACTATCCCATCCCACTTCCCACTTCCCATCCCACTTCCCTGTAATGTTATTAATTCGAAAGTTTGTTTTTTTGTTCCTTCTTTACGGTCTATCCCCTGTACCGATCTGAACCAAAGTTGGTATAGGGTTAGTTCAGAGAGTTACATAGGATACATTTTGACTGACTTTAAAAAGGAGGAGGTTATCAATTCGCCTGTACGTTTTTTTTTGTATGTTACGCGATTACACAAAATTCCTCCTTTTTTAGGAATAAGTGAAAATCACTAAAGGCTAAGTCTGGAGAAAATGGTGAGAGGTTAAAAAGAAAAAAATCTAGTCTAGCTGATTGCAACCCAACTTCCGATCGATGTGCAGAAGCGTTATCTTGAAGAAACAAGATACCCGTTTTCTACAACGTTTTCCTTTGATCGCTTCAAGCATTTTCGGAATCAAATTTAAAATCCAGTAATCATGGGGCTTTTTAACACGTAATAAAAAATATTCTTTTATCCGAGAACACCGGGGCTATAACTTTACCAGCGGTAGGTAACTATCATAAAAAAATTCTAACAAATAAAGACAACAAAAAAATTTATTCGTTGCAATGCATCGACCAAGGGCAATTGAGACTCATTTTTCATTTGCATACACTTAGTACGAGTACAAAACGTATACAAACATAACACTAACTTCAAAGTTTCGAGACTTATTTAGTAATTTACCTCTAGCACGGATATTTACAGGCAATTTAGCCAACAGCCGCTTGTCACTAAAATTATTAAGCTGTCGCTTACACTTCCTCGCCTAAAGTGGTTTGCGGTAAAACTACAAACGTTATGCAAATTGCAAATAGCTGAGATCACCTGGATCCCACTTTGAGAGATTTCGCAAGCACACAAATCACTTTACATAGGTAATGTATTTGCTAGTTTACTAATCCTAAGATTTACTCTGTAGTATATATAATACCTAACAATGTATAACAAACATTAGTTTTGACTTCTTTTGATTGCTTGTGCTTTCTTTTTGACTTCTTCATATGCTAGTGAGGGATAGAACTTGACGAATTTGGAGCTGAATTTTGAATAAAATAAATTAAACTGTAAGTTTATATAAATTTTAAATAAAGAAAAGTTTATTTTGAAATTTATAAAATTGACTTGATTCCTCAGTAGCTCAAATGGTTGGAGCTTTCATCGGCTTAAAACGAAAGGTCACAGATTCAAATCCTGTATGGGGTGAAATTTTTTCTTTCTTTAAAATTTATAGAAATTTAACCCAAGCACAGGGCAATTGCTGAAATAAAAATACCTTAAACTGTAAGCAATAGATAGTGCTGTTAATTTTTTTAAAGGCCAGTGTAACACTAAGTGCAGTGAAATTATTCTGTATCTATCTGACGACATTTCTACAGACTTTTAACCTGTTCCTCGGAATATGTTGATTAATAACGTTCAAAAATTTTCAATTTGTTTACTTTCGAACCATTGGAAATGATCTTTTAAAGCGTTTTAAAAATTTAAAAAAATGATCTAAATTTAGTTTAGTTTGCACATAGCAGAATCGTCGCGAATGTAAATTTATCCAAAATGGCCGTCCGCATAAAATGGAAAAAAGAACATTATACTTTATTTTAAATATCGTTAAAAGTTGGTTTTTAAGATTTTTTTGCATAAGTTAACTTATTAAAAGCTGTTATTTAAAATGACCAGTACCTACTTGTGATAGTATAAGACAATGGACTATCTGCCTTTCTACCACGTAGCTCTAAAGAAGCGAGCACTGGTTAAATATTGGTAAATACTAACAAGCCCACTGGTGGTGGCCTAACATCCCAGCAACAGGACAGAGACGCACCTGTAACCTGTGCACCTGTGTCTATAGGCTATCTCTTGCCATCAGAAGAGCCGTGTGCTTCTTCGCTGATCTCTCACATAAAAAAATATCTTATAAGTATTTGAATTTTGAAGTATTTACTCGTAGTCGACCGACTGAGTTTCATTTTTTCAAACGTACGTAATTTTAGTGGTAATACAATTTTATAATGATATTGAAGATGGAAATAGAAGGTAGCCATGAGAACTCGTAATATACTCAACATCATCGTGTTTCGCATTAGTGCGTCCTGCTAAGTTTTTTGGCCTTTATTTGTACGATTTTGCCGAGCAATGGGATTCGTGTTGGATAAAGCCCGATCAAACAAAAAATTGGGTTGTCTATTGTTTTCCCGAAGAATATATGCCATATATTCAAGTGCCAGAATTTCATTTGTCCGAATTTTTATTTGTCTGAATGTTTTGTTAACCATAATATACCTGTGACACACTCTTCTTTGTCCTACAATTAGTTTCCATATTGATACGAGTGTTATACGTAGTGTTATCCATTTTGTTACTTGCAATAATATTATTCAACAGAATATTTAAATGCCTTACAAAAATTTGTATCTGCATAAAGTAAAATGTAAATTGTAATAAATATATCACAGGATGATTATGTGTTTATGGATGATAAATATATGACAATATGATTACATATTAGAGTTATCTTTATTTCTAATACCTATTTATCTAGTACCTCTTTATACGATCAAAGTCGCTTTCGTTCAAATTTAACCTAACGCATTTATTCTAAAAAGTGATTAGCTTTCTGGCACTTTGCTGGCCGCTGCCGCGGCACGCTCGCTTCGCTCGCTCGGCTCGTGCGTTGTCTTTCATGTTCTAACCTAACCTAACCAAAATAAATATATCACAGCACGATTCTGTATTTCTGAAAATTAACCGGTCAACAGTCCAAAAGCAAAAGCGATTTTCCCGCCCGATGGCCAGCATGTTTGGTGAAAAATGGCGGCAAAATAAAATTGGCGAATAGCGATGATATCTTTCGATTTATGTATGAGAAACATATAAATGTATATATTTTTAGAATCCTTGAGAATTAAACTACGTAATAACGTAAAAATGTGTATGTTTAACCTCAAAACCATTTGCAACAAGCAAAATGTGAAAAAACTTTCCGTGCTTTTTTCCAATTTTCCCAAGAAAAACATTTCTTATTTAAAACAAACGTGTTTTATTTACCTTGTGTATACTTTATTCGAAATAACATAAAACGTTTAACAGAATGCAATTACAAAAACAACAATGTCCATGAAAACATTTTACAACACAAGCTTTATAGAATTAAATTCTTGAATGTTCGAAAAAGTGTCACGTGCTATTTAATCTCTTATTATCTCTTATTATGGAGTATTTAGTGGAAGACACTCATAAAACTTTTATGTTTTTTTGGTAAATATGTCATATAAACATA
>NJDC01011621.1:73314-94586 GCA_002245475.1 Calephelis virginiensis | reverse complement strand
TTGACATACTTCAAACTTTTTAATACGACTGGTTGTTTATTCTGCTACAGACTAAAAAAAATTGTTTGGATACATGAAGTTTACTTGAACAAACTGGAATTAAGTCGTTGTAATTAAGTAAAACAGTCGAGGCCCAAATCGGGTCGGGACCATTGAGCGTACTTTTTTTAGACACCCGATATGGGCTGCGGACCGTTGACTGGATATATGACAATATGATTACATATTAGAGTTTTCTTTATTTCTAATACCTATTTATCTAGTACCTATTTATACGATCAAAGTCGCTTCTATTCAAATTTAACCTAACGCATTTGTTCTATAAAGCGATTAGCTTTCTGGCACTTCGCCGGCCGAGGCACGCTCGCTTCGCTCGCTCGGCTCATGCGTTGTCTTTCATGTTCTAACCTAACCTAACCAAAACAAACCATGCCGAAATCATATAACAATAATTGATCAATTCGTATAAAACGATTTTATGTTCTTTTTCTAGAAGTTATTTTGATGGTAAATGATGTTGTGGTTTGTGATAATATGGCTTACAATCATGCTAGCAAATTACATTATTGAAATTGACTTTATGGGAAACATAGATTCTAGCACGTGACTAATATAGTAAACAATGAGTATGACATATAAAATTATGAGAAACAATATTATGCCTGTTGATCATTATAGCAGATGAAATAGCGTAAGCGAAAAAATTGTCATGAGTCATAATTAATATAGGTAATTAAAATAAACGAATTAAAAAGTAAATGTACTACAAATCGCCTCTGTGGTCTAGTGGTCTGGCGTCGGACTTGATTTCTTGAGGTCCCGGGTTCAATCTCCCGGTCGGGCAACAAAAAATAATAGAAAATGAGTATTTTCCATTTTCTAATAAAATAACGCTACCAGGGATTGGATATTTTCCCGGTTGGTGATAGGCTTGCCAACTATCACATTGTAGGTCTAAGTGTCTTCGGCTAGTCGTGGGTGCCCTGGCTGTGCCTGTGCCTACCTCTTCAGGGATATGGGCGTGATAATACTTTACTTTACTTCATGTACAACCAGGGTACCCACGACTAGCCCAAGACATTAACTCCCACAATGTGACAGATAACAAACATATTTCCAGCCGGACACATAGTCAAGTCAAACACCGAACCCCTGGACTAAAAGGGCGATTAAAAGCATTTTATTTGAGTTTTAATTTATTTTTTATGTAAGAGACAAACTTAGATATGTTTGAACATGTTGGCGATATACTTGCCACCTATCATTTTGTGGCACTTAGAATCTTTGCCTTCTCGTGTATGCCCTGGTTGTACCTCTGCCTGTTATTCAGGGGATATGGGCGTTCAGACACTTTTTTTTATGATAGCCAGCAAACTTTCTAAGGAAAATAAAAGTCGAGATGTAAGTTCAAAAAGCACCTTAACTTCTTTAGCTTTTATTTCTTTCCATCAGTTTCGCCTTCCTTTTCTATATAAAACATAGCAATATCTGTTTGCTTAAAATACACGTGCATTGAACCAAAAACTACGGGACGATTGGCTATCATCGAACGATCATTAAAATTCGTACACATGCCAATATTTAAACGTTGATGTTTTGCACAAACTTTATTTATTTAAAAGCTTTCGAGCGATTTCAATTTTTGAGTAGGTTGCAATTGAACAAGCAGTTCAATGAATACATGTTGGCTTGTATGCTAAAATGTACCAATGATTAATTCTTTTTTTTAAATATTTTATCGAAATGGCTTAAATTTTCTATAAAACAGTTTACAAAGGATATTGAACTTTTTTGTATGAAGCCTGGCACTAACCTGGCCGCCATTTTGTGTTTTTTTTAAAGTGTCGGCTCACGATTATTCATACAAATCTGGATATAGCGGTTGACTAAGTCACAAAGGTTCAAACCCCTTTATTTACAGATTTTTATCTTGAAAACCTATTTTAATAAGAAACACTGTATACAAAAAATTATGCTTTGTTTGATTAATTTAGACATGGACCGATAATACGAACTGGGCTGAGCACTGTACAAGAAACCGCGCTGACAGAGAAACATATTAATTGGTGCATCTCTTTCTCTTCGAACGTTATCAGTATGATTGCAAGCGTTTTCAAAGCGGAGCAGACCCGTAGAGATTACGCAGCTGATATGTTAAAAAGAGGACATTTTCAGGGCAAATTGGACTGTATCTGCCATTTTTTACAGTATATAACACAAGCCAGTGCTCTCCTACGCTTCTTCAGGTATAAGAATGTACTACAATACATCCTAAGACCCCTTTACCTCTTTACCGAAGTTAGTTGTGTGTGTTTGTATGTGTGTGTTTGTGTGTGTGTTTGTGTGTGTGTCTTTGTGTGTGATATTTGTGTGTGTGTGTGTTTGATTGTGTAACATCACTTTTGAACGGATGACCCGATTTCGATCCGGATTTTTAGTTTGAAATCCGTAATAAAACAGGAATAAAACTAAATATAAAAAGAAATAACGCCCATATCTCCGAAGAGGAACCCACGACTAGCCGAAGGCCCTAAGTCCCACAGTGTGACAGGTGGCAAGCCTATCCCAAACCGGGCACATATCCAATTCCGGGCAACGTTCTTTTTATTAGAAAATTTAACATTTTTCTTGTTTATTTTGTTGCATGGCCTGGGAATAGAACTCGGGACCTCAAGAAGTAAAGTGCTACGCCGGACCACTAGACCACTGAGGCAGGGATACTAAATATGTACGTGGCACATTTTTAAAAACAATGATTGCTACGAATTGTGTACATGATACATAACCCAAAATTAGGTAATTATTTGTTTTGGTTTATCTATTTGTTTGTTGGCTTTTATCTCCCAAACGATTAAACTGATTTTTATCAAATTTTGAGTAGAAGTAGCCACATTTTACTGCAGAAAAATCTTTTGTTAAAAAAATCATATACATATTCATTCATATGCAATACATATATATAGTTTATAACAGTTTTTTTTTGTAGTAATATATTACATAAAATGTAAAATCAAATCGAAAGAGCGATATAAATGAATGAGTAAATAAACGAGTGAATGAATGAGCTAGTGAGCAATTAATTACGCAGTAATGGATTTACAGATGTCAAATTAATATCATTTTGTTATAATTAATTACATCGATCTGCACACAGTAGCGCTTTCGACGCCAACAAGCGATCTCTTTAGTGTAATATTATAGTTTACTAACCGACTTCGAAAGAAGGAGTTATTTGTTGGACTTCTATTTTTTTGTTAATCGATTTCTCCGTGATTTTTGAACCGATCATAGAAATCTTAAAGTTAGCCACTAAGTCTGGATATGTTGATCTAATCCCAAAGAAGTCGAGAAAAATACTCAATTGGTATTTATGTAGATGACATGCTCTTTAAAATCCAAGTCAGTTTTTCACAGTTTAAATCTTTACGGTCCTTAAATTATTAAGTGCAAAAGTCTGTCATCTTCAAGACGGACGCGTCTGGCACAGGCTAACTTTCATGACTGTAAGAAAGTAGTGGAAACTTTCTTTCAAGCAGCCTTTGCAAATTGTATGGCAAGACATATTTTTTTATACTTTACTCGCGGACCGGTACGCGCTTCGCTACGAATAGGACTGCATGAATGACATAACGCAACAAAACACAAAAAGAAAACAACTGAATCAAGTTTCAATATAAAAGATCCACCATTTATTGAATTAATTTTTTACATAAAATGTGATAAATAAAGAACCGCTCGACCGATTTTATGCAAACTTCACATAAACCATCTAATAAATAGTCCGAACAAAGCCTAAACATTTGGTTTGGAAAGGTGAGCCTGTTCTTGAGTTATAAAATTACAACGAAAAGTGTCATTGGTTTTTATACATAAAGATGTACAGGTTTAAAGGAAGGGTTACGAAGGACGTTAGCAGTTCTGCACTTTTTTGTATCGCGTTTTAAACTGTGATTAAACATTTGTTTAAGGATACTCCCCTGTGTAGAAAGGACTCCCTGCTGTTGTTATCATTTTATGTTCTGTATTATTTTAGGTTATTTGTGTAGAATTTATTAAACCGTTTACACACCTACGTGTAGCTCGAAAAAAAGCGATCAAAGGAGCTGTGGTCTAGCGGTTCGGGGTCGGACTTGACTTCTTGAGGTCTCCGGGTTCGATTCGAAAGATAACTTTGCTTGGGATTGGATATGTGTCCGGTTGGCATTAAGCTTACATATCACATTGTGGTACTTAGTGTCTTCGGCTACTCGTGGGTACCCTGGCTATGCCTATCTCTGCCTAGAGCCTCTGCCTACATCTACTCTTCGGGGATTTGGGAGTAAAGACACTGTTTTTAAAGGTTAAATTGGTTTTTAAAAACAAGAGCACTGGTGGTAGAATGTCATGCTACTCGTCCAAGTAAGCATCCACCACCTTAGCTAATCCTACCTTCATAATGACAGTATCTTCTTCCAGGATAGAAGTTAGAGTAGGTGGCAGACTTGCACAACAGCCTACCACCTCGACTACAAGACAGCGACGGAAAACAAATCTTCCAGCAGATGCCTTGTGGGTAGTGACACGTTTAACCTATGGTCGCTTTTCATGATCTACTTGACAGGGAAGCAAAAGGTCTATTTTACATAGAGGACCCTGAACAACATGGGGAAAAAGACGTAGTACTTATCAGTATTTTTTAATTGAGATATCTCGTTGAGTTTTAATAATTTTAATAATAGCAGAGTGATTTCTTTACCAATTAAAAGGACATTGGATTTTTATTAAAAATTTAAAGTTAAATATTTAAACCAACTGGACACTGTCGCCTCTGTGGTCTAGCGGTTCAGTTGTTGGACTTGACTGCATGAGGTCCCGGGTTCGAATCCCGGGTCGGGCAATAAAAAGAAAATTGGATTTTTTAATTTTCTAATAAAAAAAATGTTGCTCGGGATAGGATATGTGCCCGGTTGGCGATAGGCTTGCCACCTATCACATTGTAGGACTTAGTATCTTCGGCTAGTCGTGGGTACCCTGGTTGTGCCTCTGCCTACCTCTTCGGGGATATGGGCGTGAAGATACTAAATATTTAAAAGAATTGTGAAATTTAAATTTTTTGCAACGGTTTCAATTATTCGACGGCAATCAGCTTTTTACATTTCCCAAAAACTTTGAGATTGCCAACAGCAAATAGTTTTGACTGTAAAAACAAAAGCTGGTATTTTGCTTTGGAAACTTCGTAGATACAGTTTTAACGGCATTTGAACACAGACACGAACAGCCAGCTAAATAAATATGACTATTGACTCAATCAACGCTCTTAATTCCGAAAACCTACAACTGTTGGTGAAATCAAATATGGCTGCACGTTTCTGTTAATTGAACTAGTACATATTTAACTGACTTTATTTTAAATGCATTTATTTATTTCCCGGGTGGTTTTGGCATAGACTATATGCGGCCCTGGGTTCGATTTCCGGGTTGAGCAACTCAGAATGTTTTTTTTGTCGAATAAAAACTACGCACCCCGGGATTAGATTAGTGGCCAGTTGGTGATAGGTCCAGGTATATTCTATGTATAGTCTGTTTTCCAACAAAGAGAAAAATCGCCATCGAGGTAACTTTTCTTGAATCGCTTGAAAATGTAATGTGTTTTATTCCTGCTGCCATAACGTCAGTGCTTGCCGTTGACGTGTTCCGGTTCGGAGGATAAAGTATTCAGTAAACTCGCTTTTGCTTGAGGTCTAACAGGCCGGCCTGAGGTTGGCAACGCATCATTAATATCATTATGAGAAACTACGCTTGTGGGTTCGTTCAGCACTTACATAATACTTAGAGTCAATGATCGTTTTTCGTTTTACGTTTGGAACAGGCTAAAGATATCAAGTTTTAACTAAAAGTAAACACAGATATAAAGTAAAGTAAAGTAAAGTAAAGTATCTTTACGCCCATATCCCCGAAGAGGTAGGTAGAGGTACAACCAAGGCACCTACGACTAGCCGAAGACACTAAGTCCCACAATGTGATAGGTGGCAAGCCTAACGCCAACCGGGCACATTTCCAATCCCGACCAACAATTTTTTATTAGAAAATTGGAGAAATCCAATTTTCTTTTTGTTGGCCGACCCGGGATTCGAACCCGGGACCTCATGCAATCAAGTCCAACACCCGGACCGCTAGACCGCAGAGGCAGATATTAGCCAGCTAAATAAATAAATAGTACAGATATTGACTCAATCAGCGCACTTGATTGTAAATAGCTTCGACTGCTGACTTCAAATGTGGCTACATCGATCTGGTAATTTCACTCGTTTCGGTTAAGAGCACCTCTTAACCCATTTAACCCACTTTGACAAAAGTAATTGACGTATCGAAATATATAGCGCTTTTGGACTAAAAATTGTATTCTCTTATTATTATTATGTTATTGCCGGTAGAGGCGCTGTTTAAAGGTTTCATAAGTGTTATAAGCTTGGTGAATCTCAAACTCATGGTAAGGGTCCTGAGCCTATACCTTGAGTTACTATAAATTACGTTTTGTAAGTTGTGTCGAAATCTATGACACTTATCTTCTAAAATGTGTTTCTCTTAGATACCAATAGAGGCGCTGTTCAAAGTTTTCATACGAATAATTTTCAGGGACGGTAGCGACTATAGTAAACTTGACAAGCTTGACTCAAGGTAAGGGCTCTGAACTGACTTTCAAGATTCTTCTTTTACTTAAAAGAATGTATTTTCGAGGTCGCCCCATTGGATCTAATTATGGAACCCTAGGGAAATAGAGAATTTTTTTTTATTTATTTATCATCTCTTAAACCAAATTTCATTTCAATAAAATTGTCTGTAATCTTTTATAGTTTGTCTAGACAATTTTGTTCTCGCATGACAATGAACCGTCAACACTAACTGATTTTAATTATACTAAACATTACAAAAAATATGCATTTAAATAAAGCCAGTTAATCACTAGTAAATATGGTATAATGAGTATACATGACAGTCTTACGATCTATAATTAAAATGAGAAGCATGCGCGCTCAATTTTGAATATTTAGGTAACATAGTTATTGGAATCGAAGTCGTTTTTTTTGCAGTATTATTAAAATTAAATAATTAATTTCTTTTTCATAACTTTCTTTAGCAAAAGTCTTCCGAAATGCTTGCAGATATACAGCTTCAACGAAAAGCCTATTATAATGAATTATCGACCCAATAAATTTCACAGTAAACGCCTGTTGCTGAAATTATATAGTGCACTAGCTGACCCGGCAGACGTTGTTCTGCAATAAAAAAAATGTGGTGAGTCACCCTTAACACTTAGGGGTATGAAAAATAGATATTGGCTCATTCGCAGACCTACTCTATATGTTCACAAAATTTCTTAAGAATCGGTCAAGCCGTTTTGGAGAAGTATGGTAACTAGCATTGTGACACGGGAATTTTGTATATCAGATTTATTCCGTTAATTGAAACACTCCGAGTGTTTGGTTTTAGTTTACTTATTATCAATGTCAATTTAATGCTTTTTATACAGTTTCCATAAATAAATTTCATTTCATTTTACATTAATAGCTGTAATTGAACGTAAATATAAAAAGCCAAAAAATGCAACTATTGACAATCGGTACACTTGACTACACAAATACTAACGCTTATTGGTAAAGCAAATATAACGATAGCTTATCTCTATAATTAAATGAAACACGTATATAGTTTAACGTTAACTATTTTTAATTGAGCTTTAGCATCGCAATGGAACTGAAAGAACAATTTTCGCTGATTTGTGAGGGCATTTAGACGTTTAAACTATTGGCTATTTAAACAAATCATAGCTATTGACTTACCCTATTCATATTTACAGAGTGTGCTAACTAATAATCAAACTAATCTGTTTGTCTTCTTCTATTTTAACATCGTTGAAAGAAGATAGCGATAACTTAATATTATCAAAATAAAATTTATACGTTTACATATTTATTCACTATACGTTAACATTAGACTGGCGCGCGCTTATACTTAAGTATCGTTTATTTCAAAATTCTCTTCTTTTTTTTTAGACAAGGAAAGTCAAAAAAATAAGTGGCTGGTATCCAGATTTTAAGTGGTCACCACCGCCCACATTTGCAACACCAGAAGTATCAGATGCGTTGCCGTTACTTTGGGAATAAGAATCCTATTTTCTGAATATTTCTAAATCCAAATAAAAATGTAAAATAGGTAGCTACTTACAATAGGTACATAATATTATATCCAAATACAATATCAATAATCGGAGTTTGGATTTGACGTCCGCATAAATTGACAACAGCAGTGTACCGAATCTGTGGCCGAATCATTTATAGCACTTGTCATATGAAATTGGGACAAAGGTCACACGCGTACTTTTCTATAAGTTATTAAAATATAATATTATTGGCTACAAAGTTGGGTCACTTCGAAATTTATTTAATTCAAAAACATTTTTTGTTAGCTTTTTCACTAAAATTACTATAAATCGCACTATAAAATGTGCTATTACGATATTAAGCGTTTTATTCATATTCGCTAAGTAAATCCAATAACACATTTTTGCACTTTTTTACATTTTTCAGATGTATAGCCTATCGCCAACAGGCCACATATCCAATCCCGAGCAACACTTTTTTTTTAGAAAATTGGAAAAACCCAATTTTCTTTGTGGTGCCCGCCCCGGGATTCGAATTCTGATTCAAACCTGTCTGGCTTCCTTCACATTCATTACCCTTTTCATACAAACACTACGGTTTCGGAGACTCTTGACACCACCCTCGGATAACATCCGAGTGATCTGATCTGGAATGTCAACCTTGGTCCCCCAGGGTATTTACATCCATCCACATTCATATTGTATATCTGCTTTGTCAATCTTTCATCTGTCATTCTTTCCACATGACCGAACCAGCGGAGCATGCCCTTTCGCATTTTAACACCAATAATTTCTTTCAATCCCACTTTTTCTCGGATCACACTGTTACGAATGCGCTCAGCGAGCGTTACACCGCAGATTTTCCGTAGCGCTCTCATTTCGACTGCATTTATCCTACTTTCATTTCTTCTGACATTTCTTACTTTTCATTTCTTACTTTTTTTGACATAAGTACCCAACTTTAGCTTCTATACAATAACTTTGGGATAAGCACAGAATTATGCAAAGCGATTCTAGCTTTCCGAATCAAAACCTCGCTTTGAATCAGCTTACCTAACGTTCCATTCACACTATTCTCTGCACACACTTTCCTCTCTACATCCGCAGCCTTCACTTCATTCACTTGCTCCAACACTACATCATCAAATAAAACCCTTACATCCGTTCTGGCTACGTCTCTTTTAAACACAATTTTTTTGGTTTTCATCGCATTCAAATGTAAGCTCCTTTCTTTACAATCCCCTTCCATAACTGTGAACAGTGTTTGCAGTTCAGAAGGTGTAGAGTAGGATTGCTGAGGATTCCTCTTCCGCTTTATAATATTGCGGAAGTTACGTAATATTTTAAGTTCCTCAACTGTTACCGCATCCTCATTAATAAAAGTAAAAAAAATTGTCTTCCGCTATAGCTTCCTCTAAATTAAGAACAATTTACGAGGAATTTCTCTGCGCATGCACCGCGAAAGATTGTAGATTCCATTGAATCTTACGAGTATTGACGATGAAATTGAAAGTTTACCAAAAGAAAATAGATGCGTGGTAGTAAAGTTACTATTAAATGCATATTATTTACTAAATGTAGTTACATTTAATAAATAATATGCATAAAGACAGATTTCCATGGTGGAAAATAATCTGAAATATTCGAAACTTTGAGGAGCTGTACTGCGATACCTATTTTTCCTCCATCAAGTGTCCCCAGCGAACGACTTTTTAGCAATGCTGGATTGGTGTATGATGAGCTAAAAAACCGATTGTCAGGTTAAACAACGTCCATATTATTTTTTATAAAAAATAACCACTCTATAATTAATTTTGATTATTAGTATATAATTCTTTTATTTTGATTGTCAATATTCGAATCAATTAATTAACAAAGAAATAACGGCTGCATTTTTTTTTTCATTTCAATTCCAAAATGTAATTTCACTCATCTTTTTTGTGTGCGTCGTGTGTTGTATATGTAACTGATTTTAATGATTTTTTCATGAGTTTTGAGAATTGTTGAGGTTCATAGTTTGGTCCACTGTAAATGCCCTTTTAATTGATTTTTGTATAAGTAAGTACATCGATATATATAGACAGGACAGCAGCTCTTGGGTTGGGTACGCTAGTATTTATAATTTTCTAATTCATATCATCCTCTTCCTCATTCGCATTCTCTTCCTCTAAAAATATCCTCTTCCTCATCCGCATTCTCTAAATTTGCGTGTCAATTCCTTTTCCTCATAATCACTTCCTCAACAACCCTAGGGTAGAGCCCAAAAGTACAGCATAAGTAAGTAAGTCTGCATAAAGCAGACAGTTCACCACTTGGTCACCCATATGCATCCCCACATTCAACGATCTTAACCTTTGAAGACATTTGTCCAAATATAAGATAAACAAGCGTGCTGACAATACACAACCCTGCTTGACGTCAATATTAACATCAAACCAAGGCGATATGTTGCCATCCACCCGCAAACATGCTTTACTGTCTATATATATCGACTGCACCGCACGCAGCAGGGGCCCGACTATCCCATAATCTGGTAAATTGTCCCAAAGTTCTTTACTTACAACCCTATCAAATGCTTTTTCGAGATCTACAAAACCGCAAAAAGCCTTCTGACCCACAGTTAGATGCTTTTCTACAATGTTGCGGAGCGAAAATACTTGATCCATACATCCTTATCCAAAATGGCTAAAATCGCCTCGAGCCTCCCACAATTTTCCATAGGACATTCCTAGCATCCTCCTTTCAACCATTTTTTCATACACTTTTAATGCTAAAGTGGTCAAACTAATGGCCCTGTAACTTGTGCAGTCAGTGCGTAAACCCTTGCCTTTTTACAAGGGCACGATGACCGCACGTCGCCAGTCTTCGGGTACTCTGCCGGTCTTTTAACATTTGTTACAAAGAATCCAGAAATAGTCCTGGACAGCAGGACCACCAAGTTTGATCATCTCTGCTGTAACTATATCTACTCCCGCCACTACTACCATATTTCATACTTCTAATCGCCCATTCAACTTCTTCAGATGTCTCCGCTATTTCCGAGTCATTAAAGTACTCGGACCCAGTGGCATCTTGGGCATATTCGTACATATATTCAAAAAATTCAACCCACCGTTTTAATACGTCATGCGTGCTTGCAAGAATATCACCACAATTCTATTCATTTTGGAGGCAGATGAACAACCGAGACTTCTTCACCTCCCTCCAAAAGAGTTTGGTGTTCATCTTGAAGTTGTTAGCCAATTTAGTAAAAAAATAGCCAATACAGTTTCTACAACTGTTTATTTTTTTTGGATGAACAGTTTATTAAATACAAAGATTTGTAATGACTAATGACTATGTTCGCATTATTCGCTGGTTTACTATACGAGAGAAATAAAATAAGAACAAGAACAAGCACGTACCTACGTTACCTACATTACGTACGGGGTTGATAATATAACGAAATTATTCGAAGAATCACAGGTAGGACCCATAGTATTTATGGTGTCTATAGCCCACAGTTACCTCTTAGACATAAAAAAAGCAAAAAAAATAGATGATAGGTTTGGTTATGTGCATACGTAAGGTTGACGACTGGTTGACGGCCAGGTGAAATGCAATACGGTGACCATCCCTTTCCAAGTTGATATGTGAGCTGTGACCTTTATCCAGTATTTTTTCTAGAAAACAAACAAAATATACCTAAACAGTTTTCTGGAACTGGAACACATTATGGTAGCAGGAATAGGTAAGGCCCTGGTACCAATCCGGGCGAGTCGATGCGAAACTCTAAAACCTAGTAGGTTGTCATGTTGCTAGTGACGGTAAGCCTATGCTTACGGTTTACGAGCAACCTGGCGGGAAGGCCTATAGTCTATTCCGCAAAGGAGCCCGGACCAATTCGGAGAAAAGCTTATTTACAATTTAGTAATAAGTCGTATACATGTCACTTTGTAAATGCAAGTTTTTGGAATACTCGTAAATTGCTGTCATCTCTAATGTAAACCACTTTACTGAGCTTCCGCGTTAGGAAATAGCACGGCCAAAGTTTAAGTAATTTAACTACTACATCTATTAAACTGGTGCGCTAGACTGGCATTTGTAATTAGTGTCCATTTGATTTTAACTATATTGGCGACAACAACTGTGGTAAAAGTGTAGATAGTACCCAGGAAACCAAAGTTAGAGGAGGGACATAGTACAATAACTGTAAGCGACAAAAGTAGAGATATTCATGTCAAAAGTTCAAAAGGGGTGCTTCAAATCGGCACAAAGAATAGTTGTCATTTTATACATCATATCCCCGAAGAGACACGACCAGGGTACCCTCAACTAGCGGAACCCACAAATCCCACAATGTGATAAAGGGCAAGAATATCGCCAACGGGGCACATGTCTAATTCCGAGCCACATTGTTTTTTTATTAGAAAACTAGCAACCCGCCCCGGCTTCGCACGGGTGTATAAATTTTTAATTTTTGATAAAAATAACGTAGCCTATGTTCAGCAGCGTTAATGTGTGTTTCTATTGGTAAAATATTTTATCAAATGGATGTTATAGTTATGGAGCCTATTAAATACTAACAAACATACAAACAATCAAATCTTCTTTTCTCTCTTTTCAAACAAAAATCTTATACTTAAAAAAACTTATAGTTAGAACATGGTAGGAACAAAAGTTTCTTGGCGTCATCTCATACAAAATTCAGTAATAGCTCAAAACACTAAAAAAGTTAAAAAAAATAATTTTGAAAAAGTTAAAACAAAAGAAGAAATAAAATAAATAAAGTATGACATTTTATTGTAAAAAGCGCGGGAGCTTGATGAAATATTTGAAAATAAGTTTACTGATCAGAATATCCATTAAGAAAGTATTTACAACGATTGAAACATGGCACCCCGCGCTTTTATACAATAGAATGTCTTTTTTTTATTTAATTACATTTTTTATTTGATATCTCCTAAGATAACATTGAAATAAAATTATCTTGTTGATCAAAACACCTTCTTGCATTATTTTAAACTGCTAATAATTGTCTACTATAAAAAGGGCTGCTATAAGTCATTCTTAAAAAACAACTATATGCTATAGCTGACTTTTTGGTAGAACTTTTGAAGGGAAACATTTGGGTCACACATAGTTTTTCGTTAAACTTTAATCGTTTACAAGAATTTATTTATTATTATGTGGAGCTCGGCCCTTGATAAGTGTATGAAGTTTAAATTAAGTCTGCTCTTTTAGAATAGGTGAAAAACACGTTCTAAGATTGTTGCACAGGTATACCTACTATGAAGTATAAAAAGTATCTTCACGCCCATATCCCAGAAGCGGTAGGCAGAGGCACAACCTGGGCACCTACGACTAACCGAAGACACTAAGCCCCACAATGTGACAGGTGGCAAGCCTATCGCCAACCGGTCACATATCCAAACCCGAGCATTTTTTCATTATAAAATTGGAAAAACCAATTTTTCTTTTTGTTACCCGACCCAGGAATCAAACCCAGGACCTCATGCAGTCAAGTCCAATACCTGGACCGCTAGACCACAGAGGCTATATAATTATTTAATAAAACACTAAAACAGAACATTTTCAACACATCCCCTTAAAACCTACATGTAATGTAGCTCAGAACAATCTAGATCACGCCAGCTTTCAAACAAAATAATAAATAATAATAATAATAAATATCTTTTTTTGTTTAATAAATATCCCTGGAGAAGTCACACAAGTTGGATCTAACCCCAAAGTAAGCAAATTATATGCTTGTGTTATGGGTGTTAGGTAACGATATTAATACATAGAAATACTCAAATAGATACCAGAATAAATTTAATAAACGCCCAGACCCGTAAATGCAGACGTCTTAATGTTCATCACACAAATGTCTGCCCCCGTTGGGAATCGAACCCGAGCCTCGTGGTTCATCGATATAGTTAGGCATGTACGCTAGCCATTCGACCAACGAGGTGGTCCGGTGAAGTTGTAACAACCTCGCGGTTAGCAACATATCAGCCATTTAAAAAAAAACTAAATAATACGCATCGAAATCGGTCTATCCGTTAAAAAGCTATCACGTCTAACTTATAACACCCCTCGTTTGTTGTAGGGAGTAAAAAAAACGTAACGAATCCGTCTCCGACGAACGAGACTCTTCTCCATCCTCCTCCGTAATATTATCGATTAAAACATTTACCAATATCAAAAAACACTATAATTAGTAAGTATTATAGTTACTTGTACTTACTTCACCAAAGAACCATAATATGGAGCAAACGAATTAAGGGCCCATGTATGTTAAAAATTAAAATTCGTCAGCAATACCTATAATGTTTTTTTTCATGCAAAGCAATCATGGATCATGATGACAAAAATACACAATATTAACACGCTTTAAAAGGCTATTATTTCCAAAATACGATTCATTTCACTTTGCTCGATAGAAAGAAATCAAAACGTTAACCCTATTATGAAATCAAAACCCAACTGTCTACTTCAATAATGAAAATATCGACACCAGATTTAACATAAACATAGATAAGTATTATACCTAAAAGATAATCGTTTCAGTTTTTATATATTTTTTCAAATTATTTTTATAGTGTCAAAAATAGTAATTTGTCGCTTAAGACTTTACTTTAGAGCGTAATATTTCATAGTAATCATGGAACGGGGGAGTGCGGCGATTGGCTCTTCTGGCTGACTAACGGCCAATATTAATAATCAATCCTAATCCAAAACTTGCTGTCCAAGATTGATATTTTGATCCATTTTTATGTTATCGCTTGCCAATAACATATCTTTGGACAATATGGCAATTAGGTATGGGATAGGTCGCCGGATACGCAGCTATCTAGATTGCTTGAAATCCATTAGATTGAGATACATTATTAACATTGGCCGTTAGTGTGGGGCCTTAAGTAATAAGTCGTAAATTCATTCCGTACGCTATTGTACTCGTATGTAGGCAACTTTGTTTTACTTGACAAATAGCGTAATACTACTTAGTAGTTTATGAATATTCCTACCACAGGCAAGCGCAGGTGTAGTCTGGTAGCGTTTTGTTAATTATTAAACCACTGGCTACATTCCCTATGTATAATGTACATTTGTGTTAATTTGGTGTTTCTTTCCTTAATTCGCATTGAATATGCAAGTTATCCTTTGGGTAAAATAAACAAATAACAAATAGCCCACAATCATTTATTTAAGATATAAATATAAGATGAATTTAATCTCGAAGACGACTAAACAATTACTAAAACTAGTGGTCGCTATTGGTGACTTCGATTCTCGACATGAGAATCGAACTCTTGACCTCATGCAGTCAAGTCCGACAAATTAGCCGCTAGACCACAGAGGCGACCCTTAAAACAAGCCTCTTTTTCGATCAGGGATTAATGTTAAAAAATTTCAAGATTGAAAAACGAAAATTTAAGTGTAGAATAGCCAAATGGCAAATCACCAAAATAGCTTGTACTATTTGCGGAGATAGATCACATCCCATACCGTTCAAATAGCCAGACCGATTAAACTCGAGAATCGAGTTCCGGAGCTTCCTACGTAAGTGGCTCAATAATTGGGTTAGGAGTCTAGTCGAGCTGAAATGATGATACAGGATATTGATGATAGTTTCTACTCTGCTGAGTGTAAATTTTGCTTAGCGTCCAGCACGGATTTGCAAAATAAGGCCTATAATATCATAAGCGCAGTAAAACTTTAAAATTAAAAAAAACCTTCTTAAATTTTAATATTATGTCTACCAAAGAGTAGTAACAATACTAAAACAATATAAAAAATCGGTTCATGTATCACTGAGAAATTGACAATGTCCATAAAATAATAGAAGTCGAAATTTAACCTCCTTCTCTTTGAAGCCAGTTAAGACATTCATATACTCTTAACATTAGAGAAAGTAACAATTTTTAGTCCTATCTACGGATAAAGATAGATAGGACTTTTTGTTAATTATTGAAAATAACAGCGATTAACTGGCAATTGATCTAAAATAGAGCGTTCTCTTATCTTAGATCGGTTTTCAATATTAGCCGTAACTGTAGATAATAATGTAGCTTTAAATACTAGATATTTTTCACTAGCTAACGATAGCTATATACCATTTCAATTAAAAATTAAAATAAAAATCATAAGCTAAAACTCAAGCCAACGTTTTATGTATTTTATGACGTATGCTGGTTTATTTTTCATTTGAAAGTTGAGATCTTTTGAAATGTTGAAGTAAAAGCTACCAGGATTTTTTCATTTTATTTATTGAGCCAAAACTTTTTATTGCACAGAAACTGAATAAACATGTCTTCTAAAATGTGCCAGAAAAGAACTGCGATTTTGCGAGCGTTTCATTGCATTTATAGTGGAATATATATCTGTGCTTTCATACTATATCTAGATATCAGACGAGTATACTTGTAGGAAATTTGTTAAAGAGTTAATTCATATATTGAAGTTATTAAAAAAATCTTTGTGATCTAGCGGTTCAGGTGTTAGACTTGACTGTATGAGGTTCCGGGTTCGAACCCCGGGTCGGGTAATAAATAAAAAAAATGGGTTTTTCCAATTATCTAGTAAAAAAAATGTTGCACGGATTAGACATATGCCCGGTTGACGATAGGCTTACCACCTATCACGTTGTGGGACTTAGGGCCTCTTTCACCATCCTCAAGTAAAGTGTCGATTTATTACTTGCCGCTCTTAGCTACTCGGCTAATAAAAGTTCCGTGTAATTTTGCTTCAGTTTCACCAACGAAAGCAAAGTGACAATTAACAACTTGCCACATAAGTGGTGATTAAAAGAATGAGTGTACGAAAGGAATATTTTAGACGTCAAAAGATTTGTCTAGATATTGACATACGACAGTGCGCACCGCAAAATGCGTGTTAATTTAATTTATAAACATAACTTCACACGTATGTTTTACATTTTTTTTACAGTACTATAAAAGAAAGTATCTTCACGCCCATATCACCGAAAAGATAGGCAGAGGGTCAACCAGGCCAAACACGACTAGCCGAAGACACTAGCAAGCCTTTTGCCAACCGGGTACATGTCCAATCCCGGGCAACATTATCTTTGTTAGAAAATTGTTTTTTTTTTATAATAACGGAAGGCAAACAAGCAGACGTATTTCCTGATGGTAAGAAATTCACGCTGCCTAGAAACACCAAAGGTGGTAATGGTGCGTTGCCAACATTAGTCCGGGATGTTAGGCCTCGAGCAAAAGTAAGTATTACTTTTATTTTTTTATTTTATTTTATTTACTATTAAAGATAACATTTACAAATATGCAATTTTCAGTTTTTATGTTGCCCTCAAGAACCTCAAGAAGTCAAGTCCGACGCAGGACCGCTAGACCACAGAGGCGATACGATTTACAATACTTTGCTATACAATAAAAATATCATGCACCCTGTAAAAAAAGAAAGGATTGCAAACTGCACAATGGGGGAACGTGAAGTTTTAACGAGTTTGGCAATAAAATTTAAAGATGTGATTGTTAATAAAACAAACTGATGCACTACATGGAAAAAAGAGTAACACGAAGTAGAAAACCTGTTTAATGCTAGGTTCGGAGGACCGCCTAAATCAAGCAAATTCGGGAATTCATTGTGTTAAGGCTTGTTCCAATTCTTCCAATTGTAGTTCAATGAACTTAACCAAAAGCATTTATCAATAATAAGTACTTACCCTTTTTTTGCAAAATAATCAACAAAGGTAATAAAAACTACGCACAGGACATCTGGTAAGCAGATGGGGAAAGGACGCGGCGATTAATTACTCGTCGATTAAACACATTACTTGGCACTCAAAGTGGCAAGTTAGTTACGGGCCAGTTTATGAGGTGGTTAACGCTACTCGGATGTGATGAAATGCGATCGTGTATTACTTGTCACATTAATCGACGAGTAGCTTACGTGGAGCTTTACTTGAAGATGGTGAAAGACGCTCTTAGTGTCTTTGGCTAGTCGTAGGTGCCCTGCTTGTGCCTCTACCTCTTCTGGGATATGGGCATGAATTTACTTTAAAAAAAAACTTTATTACTGTTTTAGATTTTTGTCTGCCTGTCTGTCTATTATCTCTTTCTGTCTATCTATCAGTCAGTCTGTATCGCGACCTGTGACATCTATGGTATTTATTGGCTATAGTTGTCTCACCATCAGGTTAGACGTGTGATATTTGACATTAAAAAAACTTTGACATTAAAAAAAACTGCTAAACCTGTCGTCACGTCATTTGGAACTTAGATCTATGTTTCGAGGTTACAGGCTACTTTTTATCCCGCTTACATAGGAGATGGGTCAATGTCAAAACATAAATTTGGCCGTAGTTTATTTTAGGCGTTCTTTTATTTCATTTATTTGTTCCTTGTTTTATAACGTGTGCTTTAGAGTTTCCCGTATTTTTTCCAAGTCATAAGATTTTTTTATGATATTGGAAGGAATTGAAATTGGAAATTCTACCATCTATTCAGATATCACGGTGTTAGTGATTGTAAGTCTATGCTCGCCTTTTACTAGCTGCCTAAAGTCCTGCTTACTTCACGGGTTCTCGCGGGAGAGAGTGAAAATTAAAATTTAAACTGGGTTATAATTGATTAACGCGTAGTCCGATTCATTCTATTCGTTTTTTAGGTGTAGCATGAACTTGCAAATGGTTCCTTATTTTTTCCAAATAACAAGTTTTGTAGTTTAGTAAAATTTACCATCACTGCAAGTCTTCTTAATAATATATCTTTGGTTCAACTAATAAGATACATTAGTACTAACAAATTTTAATAATTGTATCATTTAATTAATCATGTAATGAATACAAAAAACAGTGTTGCAAATAGTAATTAATTAATTAAAATAACTGTTTTTATAAATACCTATTAAAATATTTGCACCCAAGTTGGCAGAACATGTTAGAACGTCTAAATAATTTTGTAACATCTTTAATACACTCATTATCCTCAAATAAATATATTTTTTATTGTTTAATAATTTTAATTCGTTTACTGCCGATCAAATGCGAAAGTCATTTTGGCAGCGATCTCGCGGAAACAACATCATCGTTTAAAATGCGTAAAATGCCAAAAAAATTTTAACCCACCCATAAGGCTGCAATTTTAAAATGTTGTAATTACATGGGTATAAATAAAAAATTCCAACCTATTTCGATAGTTGTCGATGGTGTGGATGGTTGTGTCATTAACCAACTCAAATTTTTGCAAAAAAAACTGAGTCAATAAAAACATAAAAGTAATTTAATTTAAATTTATTTATTTGGACACGCGTAAAAATCTTGGTGTGTCCAGATGACAACACAAAAAGTGATAATAATTTTAAGCTTCACCAACTGGACACACGTTTGTCCAATCTCTTATTGATTAGATAGACAAGTTTGTTCCAAAACGTAGTAAAATTGGCATCGATATGACAGGTAATTCAAAACCTGTTCTCACAAACCTGAAATTTTGAGGGTATATTATTTTTATGTTATGTAATGTTTGCCTAAAGGCGAAACGAAAATAAGGATTTCCACTCTTTAAGCAAAAAGAGACATCTCTATGAATATATTTTTATCATAAATCAAAACAGGATACTGACTAATGCAAGCGATAAGCGAGAAACTTTAAGATTTACGGTCTTAAACATAAGTTGTTCAGTTTCCAACTACGTTACATTAGATAGAGCAGTTCCTAGTAAATATATCATGTTGAACAATTAGTAATGAAGTTAGGAACATTACACTAGTAGTTACTAAGTCAAAAGACTTAAATAAATTCAATGCTTTACGGTGTAGTGAAGCCACAGAGCAAAATGCTCGATCATTTCGTTAACGAAGTTCATGCACTGTAAGAATAAAAGTTGTGAAGCTAAATACTTTCGAGTTCCTTGACTTCACAAAGACAGGGAGATAAGAAGTTACTGGATTGATGAATCTGTGAACTTGTGATGGATTTTTCTTGCTCAGCAAAAAAATCTGTCGTCGTTTCAAAGTTTTTGTGTTAAATTAAAATTCTTAAAAAGTATTATAATTTAATTAACCTTAACACTGTTACTTTTGCTTTGCAAAGCAAAAGTAACAGTGTTAAGTGTTGATATAGTAGAGGAGCCCAAGGTATTAGGACCTAATCGAGCTTGTCTGATTAAAATACTTTATACCATTGTTAAATACCTACATTACATTAAAATACCTGTATATATTATACTACTTAAAAATCAAACCTTTTCTCTGTATAATATTAGCATAGAAAAAAGCCGCGGGTAGGGTAGGGTTTATTTCGTTTTGTTTTGAAAATGTGTATACTTCATATAATTTAAATAAAAACTGTTTAATCCCATTAATGAATGAACCTACTTTCCCCTAATACGATGTGCTCGGCTACATCTTAAAGCAAAAAAAAAATAGGAAAATTGCTATACCCGCGAAGACCTTTGTAGAGATTTTGTGTATGATAGGGTATTTTACGATGGTTCCAAAAGTATGATGTGAAAAACCCATACATACATAGAAAAATTAAACTTATAACACTCCTATATTTCCATCTGGGATTGATCATGTATATAAATATGACCGTATCATTATAGCTAATTAATAAAAAGATGTCAACAAAAGTGTAACTTACGTATCTGTTATATATCTAAAAATCAATAAATATCACAGTTACAACAAACCTGCGTAGGTTTTTTTTCTTTTTCAAACACTACTCTCGGACAATAAACCAACAATTTGGTCTTGACTACAAGCTAATTCTCCTAGATACCCACTTTTCTCGACATTCGCATTGTATATCTGTTTTATCAATGCTTCATAAGCAATTCCTTTCAAATGACCAAACTAACTGAATATACGATCTACTTTATGTATGCACTAGCCGCCCGACGAACTTCGCTCACTTGGCATTCGATACTCTCTGGCTAATTTGCAGGAGGGTAAGTCGTGAATATGTGTAATTATATGTGTGTGTAAATATGTATAAGAAGACATACACGTTGAAATGTTTCTCTACATTCCGAATTTCAAATTTTTTTTCTGTATTTTTTTAAAGTATAAACATTCTGATTTTTTTTAAAAAAATGACAGGGACAATCTCCAAAGTATACATGTAGTATTTAGTTCAGATAAGTATTCAGCAAAATATTTTATTAA
>NJDC01011621.1:55792-72336 GCA_002245475.1 Calephelis virginiensis | reverse complement strand
GTGTTAATCTAGACTCCGGATCCTCGATGTAGAATAGACGATGCCTCACTGCTCGACAGCTCGCAAAAGGTGTGCCCCTGTGCCCCAAAGGTAAAATAGGTGATCAACAAGAGCACTGGTTGCAGATTGCTGTGCAGCAGTTTTCACGGCTAGGAACTCACCACTTAACCTTTTCCTGCCGCCAAAATCACAATGCCGTGTTCCATTCCTCCAGGTAGTATCTTCACGCCCATATCTCCGAAGGGGTAGGCAGAGGTACAACCAAGGCACCCACGACTAGCCGAAGACACTAAGTCCCACAATGTGATAGGTGGCACGCCTATCGCCAACCGGGCACATGTCCAATCCCGACCAACATTTTTTTTATTATAAAATTGGAAAAATCCAATTTTCTTTGTGTTGGCCGACCCGGGATTCGAACCCGGGACCTCATGCAGTTAAGTCCAACACCCGGACCGCTAGACCACAGAGGCTACCTCCAGGTAGGGTAGCTAATAGACTTTCACGTAAGACTCCGGCAACAGATCAGCGACGCACCTATTATACGTGTGTACCCAGACTGTATTTTTCTTTGTAAGACGTTCAACGTGCAAGTGCAGGGTTCTCTTGATGGTGAGAATGCCCAAGATGCTAGTGAAAGTCCATTGGTTACCTTAGCCTCCAGACCAGAACATGATATTTCCATTATGGCGATAGGAATAAATAAAGCAGTGGTACCAATCCGGGCGAGTCGCTGCAAAACTCTACCACCTAGTAGGATGTCACGGTGCTAGTGACGGTAAGCCTATGCTCGCCAGGCAAGTTGCCCTCTACCAGCAGTGGTCAAGTTAGTAATGGACTTATTAAACCTGCGCTCGCATTTTACTAACTGCTTGGCAGAGAGGCAGATAGTCTATTTTACTCAACGAATTCGGACCGAGACGGAGAAAACTATCTCAACTCCTTATACATAAAAAAATGAGCTGTAACCAATGGAAAAGACAATACACAAGTATCAGTAAAACATTGTAACTACGACAGATGTTGAAATAAAAGACGTTTAAAAAGGCACAAACTTCTATTTTTTATTAGAAACTGTTTGTCTTTTACTGCATAATTATAAAATTAACTTATCCGTTTAGAAACCTCTCTTACTTTAAATAGAAAATTATTCTATCATGTAGGCTTTTTTGTTCCTCGTTAACCTTCTTTCTAAACTGATCAAACCAAAAGAAGAAGGAGATTTTTTCATGAATGTTAATCTATTTGAGAACCCATGTTATTTGTTTGCCACAGGGAAACTGATAAATCCTAAATTTTTTATATACTTAGACATTATTTTGAAAAAGAAGTCGGTTTTTATCCGATTCAATACATTTGAAATACATAATTTGTGTAATACGAACATGTTTCACTATTAATGTTGAGTCGGCACATTAAAACAACTTTCTTTCTCATAAAGCTATCTCATGAACTTTAATTCTGACCTACCACGTACCTAGAGTGCCCCTCTTACCACTCTAACCCTGGAGGATCACCTTCGTTTAATATGATATTACTATCGTTATCATGTGTAACGATACCTCAATGATTTTTCAGAAACATTTGATTCTCAAATTTTTCTGTGTGTTTTTAAATAAAAAAGAAACTTCAGTTAGAAGTTGTCAAAAATGTGAAATTGCTAAACTAATGTTATTATTAAAAAAAAGCTTTTAATAAGTAGAATACGCGGGCGAAGCCGCGGCTAACAGCTATTCCTATACATAAAAATAAATCTCGATTATCGCTGGTAATCGCATCAGGCTTCAACAAATGAACCAGTTTTGCTATTTATTATTTTTGTTCTGTTAGTTATCGTTAACAGAAGGTTCTTACGCAGAAAAAAAAACTGAAAAAATTGCAGAAAAACCAGGAAAATAAATATTTTATTTTTTGCTTACAATTTTCAATGGTTGTCAATGTTAATCGGTACAAAGTTTGCCAACTCGGCTAATTAATTATAATATAGCTATAAAACACCTTGCGCTCTTAGGTTACCTTAAGTTCGCCATGTCGGCTAGC
This sequence comes from Calephelis virginiensis, assembly GCA_002245475.1. Classification (NCBI taxonomy): domain Eukaryota; kingdom Metazoa; phylum Arthropoda; class Insecta; order Lepidoptera; family Riodinidae; genus Calephelis; species Calephelis virginiensis. Next base: position 70,296 of record NJDC01011621.1, on the reverse strand, counting down.
TTTTAACTGACCCCGAAAAAACATAAGGTATTCAATTTTAATGAACGTTTTTATTTTGTGTGTTTGTTACGCGATTACTACTTCAAAAGCCAACTGATTTTGAAGGCTCATTTTGGAAAAGATAGGTCATGATTTCTAAGTGGTCCCATATTATTTCATCATGATTCGCATATAACCCGAATGCGTCTAAAAATGTAGTACGTCATAAACGTAGTAACCATGGTCATAATTTAAATTATGATCCATGAAACGGTGTTAGTACCTTCACGACAAAAAAAACGATTTTCACGGTGGGTTACAGCAATATTTAGTCTAAGATCATTTTAAAATCAACAAAATTTTACGCTGCGCAAAACTTTTTTTTCGTCCTAGAGTTACGAGAGTCAGTTTATTCGACGCAGAATTTTTTTTCTGATCCTAACGGTGTAAAAAACGTATTTTCAATTTTTCGAGGGTTATAGCGTTTACGCTTTCTTGCGTCGATGTATAGATTTGTTTAAATAATGGAGCTATATAACAATTTCACTAATTATTTAAATCTGACACGCTCTAATAATTCCCAAATCTCACTCTTGGTCTCCCCTACTGTATCACCGTTAGTAGACGAAGCAAAAGTAACAGGCTTAGAGTTAATTAAACGTTACTTGTAAATTAAAATACCATCTAAGAATTTTAATTCAAAAACTTCGAAACTTTTATGCTGAGCAATTTTGTAGGAAAAATCCATCAAGTCAATTTCACAGATTCATCAATCTATTAACTTCTTATCTCCCTGTCTTTGCGAAGTCGAGGAACTTTAAAGTATTGATTTTCATCCTTTTTTTTTAAAGCGTGTTTTTTTATAATATTGGAAGGCAAACACACACGGGTTTCCTGATGGTATGGTAAAATTCACGCTGTCTAGAGACACCAAAGCTGGTAATGGTGCGTTGCCAACCTGAGGCCGGGATATTAGGCCTCAAGCTATAGTAAGTTTACCGGCTGCCTTACCCTGCGAACCGGAATACGTCAACGGCAAGCATTGGATGTTATGGCAGCAAGAATAGGCAAGGCATTGGTACCAATCCGGGCAAGTCGCTGCGAAACTCTACCACTTAGTAGGATATCATGGTGTTAGTGACGGTAAGCCTATGCTCGCCTTTTACGAGCGGCGTGGTAGGAAGGCAGATTATTCTACAAAAGAGCTCGATCCAACACGGCGAAATCTTCGTTACCGGAATAACCAGATGTTTTGCTCCAAAAGCACTTTTACAGGTAGTTTAAAAAAACTCTTAGTTACGCGATTCTGATTCTACTTTTGAAATCGTATCGCTAGGTACTGAAGGTATTTCATAGAAATATATTGAAGCCAGTAGTATTGAGGTGTCATGTCTGCTGCTGACTTGCTGTTGACTTGACTACGTAAACTCAGACCTTCGGGTAGATCACGTTTTATAAGTAGTTCCATATAAATTTGACTAAGATCCGTCTTGTGGTTTTGGACATATTCGTAACTAGCAGCCCGTCCCAACTTCGCACGGGTGGACAAACATCAATATTATTTTACATAAAAACCTTCCGCTTGAATCACTCTATTAAAAACTGCATCAAAATCCGCTGCATAGTTTTAAAGACCGAAGTATACATAGGGTCAGAAAGCGGAAAGAGACTTTGTTTTATATAATGTCGTGAATTTTGTTTACTTAAATGACGCTAATAAGTTTCATACTGGTCTTTAACTTAATGTCTTTGACTAGTCGTGGGTGCCCTAGGTGTGCCTCTGCCTATCTCTTCTGGCATATGGGCGTGAAGGTACTTACTTGCTTACTATTAAAAACGACAGTTTTCCTTTTATGTGAGAAGTCAGCGAACAAGTAGACGGATTTCCTGATGGTAAGACAACCATGGCCTATTGACACCATAGATGTTGGTAGTGCATCGCTGCGCTGAGGACTTTTATTGCCCGGCCCGAAAAACGTACCCGGGACTTCATATAACGTCAAGTCTACACCAGTAGGACACATTTTTGCTTTATCAATTTCAAATCACGATTCCAAAGAAGTTTCACTTCAAAAACATTCAGTTTTAGGAACTTCTATTTTAGGACTCAGTTAAAATGAAATTCAATTATATAGGTACCTTATGAAGTCTACGTTAATTAAATGATTAAACGCAATACTTTAAGAGCCTTTTTTCAATTACCTTAAGAAATTGAAGGTTTTTAATTTTATTAATTTTCTTAATGTGAGTATATAACGATGAAGACTTAACCTATGTTTAAAAAGATGAACGAATGAATACTTGTTATTATTCACCAGTTACAAAATCTCACAGGGAGAACAATGCGATTTTTTTAAACTTGATCAACCGATAATTGCCGATCAAGACTAATAATTATCGATAAAAAAAACGGGTTGCACTCCGGGGGTGCCGGCAGAAGTAAAACTTGAATATTAACGTTATGCATTTTTGATATTTTGGAATGGTTAGGTAATAATTTTGCACGAATTGCTTTAATTATCAGTGTAAAAGTACTATCATTTATGCACAATCATTAGTTTTATATGAATAACCTGCGTTTGGCTTGACAAAAACTCGCTAAAGTAAGACTACGTGACGGCTAGGAACGTCGTCATATTATCCGTATAACGAACATTGCTCATCTACACACAAAGTTTATTTTCAAGATGGAACAAATAGAGAAATGTCTGTATATGCTTTATTATATTGTGGTGTGAGAATGTAATGGTAGGTATATTATCCATTGCGAATCCAATACTCTTCGGAAATATCTTAGCAATACAAAAACAGCAATGAATCTACGTTTCTACGATCTGATTATCTGACGCGAGTTTAGAAGTTTTTACCCATTCCAAAAAGAGTGCGCAACGCAATTAAAGAAGTTTTCAGTTAAAAAAAAATGTCGGCACACATTTTCAAAAAAAAGTATTTTAATTTTGTTATTGTACCTTTGTTTTAATGACGTATATTTTTGAAATTAGTCTCTGATATCGTGGACAGCTAAAAGTATATATACCTGTTTGAAAAAAAATAAAAGTATGATTTCAAACAGGAAATTCTAACAAAAAGTTAAAACATCAGAAATTTGTGACGTTTCTTCACAAGATCTTTGAGATACATTTATTTTCAAATTTTGCTAAAAATATATATTTTTTTATCGATAGTTATTTGTCCAGTATCTGCACATTTCGGTTAATCAAGTTTCAAAAAATCACATTTGATAATATGTAACCTTACTATTGTTTTAATTTAAAGTAAAGTAGAAGTATCTTCACGCCTATATACCCGAAGAGGGAGGCAGAGGCACAACGAAGGCACCCACGACTAGCCGAAGATACTAAGTCCCACGATGTGATAGGTGGCAAGCCTATCGCCCACCGGATACATTTAAAATTTCGGTCAACGTTATTTTTATTAGAAAATTAAACATACACATTTTATATTTTGTACCCAGGTATTGAGCCCGGGACCTCAAGAAGTCAAGTATGACCCCGGACCGCTACGCTATAGAAACGAATATAAAAAAAATGTAGAAAATTGGGAACTCCCGTCTCAATTATCAAATGAAAGAGCTTGATTCATATTATAATCTAGTGAAGGGTACTTAATTTTATGAGAGAACCTTTTCAAGCGTTTTAATTTATTTCATTTCTGAGTTATTCCACTTTAAATTTATTATGGAGATTATTAGTTCGTAAGTCGAAACAAACTAATGGCGTAATTTTCTTCTTAGTTTAAGCAAGAAGTCAGCGTCTTTTTTTGAGATTATAGTTGAATCCTACATCATGTTTTTGCCATGACTTTGCCATTTTGCGTTTGCCATTTTAGTCCGGAGTGCAGTGTTTAGTCCGGAGTGCAGTGTCTATTCCACCCTGTGTGCGGCTACTACCATCGGGCCGACGTCGAGTGTGGCATTATAGGTCAGCAGATTGGGACGATCTTTTCTTGCGTCTTACCCATAGAGGCAGATTTGCTTCTAGCTGGATGATCCAGACATCGTTGCTGATGCTGTCACTGATGTGGTGCTGGAGGGTATGGAACTAGACATTCCGTTCTCTTCAGTGCCTGTTGGTGGCAAATCCCAGCCTTGGTTTAGTCGTCCCTGTAAGATGGCAGTTAGCCATAAGCGGGAATGCTACCAGGCCTGGGCCACGGCAACGAAGTCTTGCGAAGAAAACACCAGCTTGATTAAAAAGGAGTATAATTCTGCCTCTAGGTCTTTCAAAAGAGCTATTGCTAGGGCAAAGTCCGAGCACATTGGCAGAATTGGCGAGAAATTGGCCCGCTTACCTTCGGGAACAAGAGCGTTCTGGTTTCTCGCCAACGCTGTCCAAGGAAATTTCGCGAAGCCATTTTTACCATCTTTACACCGGAGTGATGCCTCGCTGGCCCATGATGCGAAAGAGAAAGCCGAACTTCTAGGCACCCTCTTTGCTTCCAACTCGACTTTAGATGACCATGTAAACACGCCGCTGACCATCCCGCGGTGTGAAATAAAGTTTCTGCAGAGTTCAGTGCGTAGAACACTTATTTCATTGGACGTCAACAAGTCGAGTGGGCCCGATGGTATCCCTCCGATTATTCTCAAAGTGTGTGCTCCTAAGCTGGCACCGGTTTTAACGCGACTCTTCCGGCTCTCCTATTCATCAGGCATTGTACCGAATTCATGGATGACCGCTTTAGTACATCCGATCCCTAAAAAAGGTAACCGCTTGGATCCGTCCAATTACCGAACTATAGCTATAACTTTATTGTTTTCCAAAGTCCAAAGCTGTCAATGCTGGTGTTCCCCAAGGCTGTGTGATTTCTCCTGCTTTGTTTCTTCTGCATATCAATGACCTGTTGCAAATTAGTGACACTCATTGCTATGCAGACGACACTACTGGGGAAGCCTTATACTTTGGCCAACATAATATATCGCGGGAACATGTCATCGAGAGCCGGAACCAACTTGTGTCTCAAATTGGCAATCTATTGTCTGAAATTTCGTTTTAGGGCCAGCAGAATCTGGTGCATTTTAACCCTAACAAGACACAAGTTTGCGCGTTTTCCGCTAAAAAGACTCCCTTTGTCGCATCTCCTCGATTTGAGAGCGTTTCCCTTTCTGCCAAAGCCTGCATTGGTATACTCGGCGTTGACATTTCGACTAATGTTCAATTTCGTGGTCATCTGGAGGAGAAGGCTAAATAGCCTCTAAAAAACTTGCTGTGCTCAGTCAAGGGAGAAATTATTTCAAGCCGGCCCATCTCTTACAACTATATAAAGCGCAAATTCGGTCTCATATGGAGCACTGTTCTCAACTCTGGGCAGGGGTTCCACAGTACCAGCTCCTTCCGTTGATCGCATTCAACGTAGAGCAATTCGAATTGTCAATGACCGGGCAATTACCAATCGGCTCGATTCTTTAGCGTTGCGTAGAGATGTTGGGTCACTCAGTGTTCTCTACCGCATCTATCATGGGGAATGCTATGAGGAGTTGTTTGGTTTAATTTCAGCCGCTGATTTCCACCTTCGGACATCGCGTCAGAGCTTAAGGTATCATGCCCATCATCTCGATGCGTGGCGGTCTACAACTGTGCGATTCCGAAAACAGTTTTTACCCCGTATAACACCGTTGTGGAATCAGTTACCGAGGGCGGTATTCCCAAACGATTATGACCTAGGAACCTTCAAAAAAAGAGCGTACTCATTCCTTTAAGGTCGGCAACGCATCTGTGATACTCCTGGTGTTGCGTTGCATCAGGTGACCCACTTGCTCGTTTGCTTCCTCTTCTATAAAAGAAAAGTCTGAAAATATTAAAAAAAAGAAAATGATTGTAGCAGAATCTTACGTCATGTTCTTGCCATACCTTAAAATGGAATAACATGGAGGAGTATATTGCATAGAGAATTATGAATTTTTTGCAACATATTTTGCTCGGCGTTTTAATTTTCTTAATGTAGTTTCATGATCAGTAAACAAACTGTTGTTCTTTGTTCTGATAATTTTGTTTGTTAATAGTCTGTTCCAAATGCAAAACGTAAAACGATTATTGAGCCTTAGTATTACGTTGGTTACGAACTAAACAAAATGAGTAGTTTTTTGTACAAATATCACTATGCTATAATTAACGCAGTGAACGTGGTTCGTGGTAGAAGGTGCGGTGAGGGTCAAGTCGCGTTGAGTTCATCCCGAGATGTTAATTTTTATTTCAAATTATGAGCTTTACAACAGGACGCAGGCCTCATTCCATATCTACTTCTGACCATTTCGCTGGCATTATTAAAACATTACAATTATTCTTAGTCAGTAAGTAGTTCAACGTTGAGATTGGGGGAGGCCTATGTCCAGCAGTGGACGTCCTCTGGGTGATTATGATGATGAAGATGATGAGGTTAAGTCCGTTGAGATTAAAAAAATGTCAGGCAGGTACCATTAAGGTGTTGTCTTAAAACTAAAACACTATTTAAAAAAAAAACTGTGAAGAGGCTGCAAAGGGAAGGTGTAATACAGGTGTACGTCACACAGACGACGTTAGGAGCAATTTAGGGAAGCACTTAGCTTGTGCCACTCGGTCACGCAACGTTAACCCCACCTCGCCGGTTGTAAATTGTGGTATATATTTTATGGACTACTAGCTGTTTACCCCGACTTCGTCTATGTCAAACAGTCACGATTGTATAAAACTTTTTTCATATTATACTTTGGGGTTGGTTTTTAAAAAAAAATAGCATATATTTGAATTGGGATCTTAGCTATATCAATATCAAAATTAGTTCAGTAACATACAGACAAATTTATAGATAGAGAGACTGTCTTTCGAATTTGTAATATTACGTATGGATTAGCTAATTGCCGCGACTTCGTTAAATTATAATAGCTACCATTTTTATACAAGCTTTCATATTATGGTCATGTTTAAACTAAAATCTTTAACAATATGAATACCAAATTTTATTAAAATTGGTTCAATAACACACAGACAGACACGCAGATAGACAGACAGTCTTTAAAATTTGAAAATTAAGTATAAAGTAGCAGTTTGTCGCGACTTCATCAACGTAGAATAGCTACGATTTTTCATATAAACTTTAATATTACAGTCTTATTGGGTTGCTTTTTAAAATTAAAATAACTACGTTACTTAAAACCGACTTCAAAAATAAACGTAAGAAATAATATAGATTTAATATTAATTATAATATATGTACTACCTATTACCTGTAAGTGCTCCTTACTAATAGATTTGAAGTCGGTGCCAAGCCTTAAACTAATAATTATATTATAAGTAAGTATTAATTGGATTGACACCGACAAACCTGTTAGTAAATAGTACTTATAAATAATAGGTAGTACATATATAATTAATATTAAATCTTTTTTATTTTAATTTTTAGTTTTGAAGTCGGTTTCAAGTAACGTAGTTATTTTTATTGATTAATTTTTAGTTTATTGCTGATATGTTTAATTTTAATAAAAATAATCATCGGCATAGGTGAAAATAAGTAAAAAATGCTCAAAACATAAAAACTAATGGGCCTACCTGTATCATTTTTTTATGGGACCAATTCCAAACTATTCTGCATCAAACAAATAAAGAATTACGTAAATCGGTGTAGAAACCACGGAGAAATCGGTGTACATACATAACAAAAAATATACCGGCCGAATTGAGAACCTCCTCGTTTTTGTTAAAAAATAGCACATATTTGAACTCGAATTTTTAGCTATATGAATATCAAAATTTATCAAATTGGTTCAGCAACAGACCGACAGACGTACATATAGACAGAGAGACCTTAGAATTTAAAATATTAAGTATTTACTAGCTATTGGTCGTGACTACGTCAACGTAGAATAGTTACGATTTTCATACAAACTTTCATCCTGTATGTATACTGTCCTTTGGGATTTAGTTTTTTTATTAACCTGTGTTTATACTATGATCTTTAGCAATATGCATACCTAATTTAAAAAAAACGATTTGCGCTGTATAGTCGTGAAGTATTAAGAGACTGACAGATAGACTATGGAAGTTGACTTATGTAACACGAGGATGTAAAATATATTTATGTCTTTATTTGTGTAAAGCAGATATACCCAGGCTAAATTGACAACAAACATTCTCAGGGCAGAGTGTCTGAGACAAGATGGTTAAATTTCACCAAGAAGATAGTGGGCTGTAGTTAACATCGTGTACCTAGTGGTCCCTCAGCTTGCAAATGAATATGTGGGCACGATCTTCATCATTGAGAGACCGAGATGAAGTAATATAACTATGACATAAGAAATAACAAAACATATTTTAATAAACCTATTTTTTAGATTGTGAGATAGCGAAGAAGCACACAGCTTTCCTAAAGGTAAGAGATAACTGTTGCTAGACACCATAGATTTTTTCAGTCAAATGCAAATATTTAATTAAGGCATTAGTTACTTGCGCATTTATATACCTGTTTATAACATTCTGTCGAAGGTGGAATTATCTACACTGAAGATATTTTAAATAAAATTGGTGCAGGCGACTAAAAATGGAAGCAAACACATTTTTAGTATTTTCAGAATTTTGTCTAGATTACGACCTCGATTGAAGCCCAACCTACTGAACCTATCGTATCCAAATTAGGCAGATAATAAGTACTATATTTTCCAAGGATGGTTATAGACTACTTTGTGTTCTCTTTATTGAAGGAGTTTCTACAGGAAAAATAAAAATTTAATTTGGCTATAATTCAACAACGCGTAGCCCGATTTCATTGATTCTTTTTTTTATTTTGTATTATGTGTTTTACTGGTTGTCCTGTTTTTTTTCTAAGCCATAAGATTTTTTAAGTAACAAGTTTTGTTTATAAATTACAGACAAAATGTTTGAAATTCGAAAGTAAGAAACATTTGAACGTACAGGTCATCTTACGTAAACATACATACATATCTTGACACAAAGTCCCCTTACGGAATAGGCAGAGAGTATCAAGAGTCAATTGAATGAAGTACGTTGACTTGGCTGGTTATGACATAAATTGTTACATTAAAAGCAAAAAAAAAATACAGTTAAGGTATTTTCATCGTAACGAGTTTTTACTCAAACAACATTTAGTATGCGATATAAAACAAATTTATCCTTGTGTAAAGGATTATTCTGAGTTTAAAAAATAGCATTTAACTGCTATTCAAATCGCCTCTGTCGTCTAGCGATCCGGCGTCGCACTTAACTTCTCGAGGTTCCAGGTCGGGCCACAAAAATAATAGAAAAAACTGTGTATTTTAATTTTTTTATTAAAAGTAACGTTGCCGAGATTGGATATGTGCGCGGTTGGCGATAGGTTTGCCAGGTGGCATCACTTTGTAGGACAGTGTCTTCGGCTAGTCGTAGGTGCCTTGGTTGTGCCTCTGCCCAACTCTCCAGGAATATGGGCGTAAAGACACTGTAATTTAGGCACTTATAATATGAGTATCCTTAATTATCACAGTATTGTAATACAGTATTCTACCTTCATGCTAACGGGCGAAAACGCGTTTATAACTAACTACCCGTCTCACGTTTGGTATGCACTTGGTAAGCCATTATTCGCGGTTGCCCCGCAGTGACGAGCAGTCGATGCAATAGCGTTTTTTTTATTTTATAGCCAATAGGTAAGCTCTCATTCTGTGTACGTTGTATTAGTTTAAATATTTACTTATTTGACAAAAAAAATATAGACTATTGTGTTGATTTTGAGCTTCACTTTAGCGGTTCAAAATGAATTTTATGAAATTTATCAACCAAAAACACAAAATGCATTCTTATTGAACACTAGCCGACCTAGTAAATTTCTTATCGCTTGGCATTAACAGCTACTAACAGTTTTTATGGATTTTTTTTTCCATTTTCTAAGTTTTTTTCATAAACACCTCCTAACGTTAAGTGACACAATAAAACAAGAATAATCCAAATTTGTTCAGGCGTTATGCGATGACCGCGCGAAATGGGGATAAATTTTTATATGTATGGATTTACTACATATTACATAATTTTTATTTGTTTTAAAAACGCAACATTTCCGATCATAAAATTAAAAAAAATTGAAATAGACAAATGTAGTTATAACATTGATGACGAGCAGCCCTATCGCGTGTTGACGTACCGCTCGGCTGTAGGTATTTAATTCAAACTATGGCAGTATGTACAAAATCGATGAACCTTAAATAAAACGTTTCGATGGCGAGATTTCCGTTTTAAGATTACTCGTTCGCTGACCGCATTCGTAACATTGTAAAACACAAACAACATCCGAGAAAGAGTGAGATTGAAAGAAAGTGTTGGTGTTAAAATGCGAAAGGGCATGCTCCGCTGGTTCGGTCATGTGGAAAGAATGACAGATGAAAAATTGACAAAGCAGATGTGCAATGCGAATGTGGATGGATGTAGGTACCCGGGGAGACCAAAGCTTACATTTCACGATCAGATCAATCGGATATTATCCGAGGGTGGTAGCAAGAGTCTCCGAAACCAGCGTGTTTGTATGAAAAGAGTAATTAATGTGAAGGAAGCTAGACAGGTTTGTCAGGATCGTGAGGTCTGGCACTCGATACTCTCTGCCTACCTCGTAAGGGACTTGGCGTGAAGATATGTATGTATGTATGTAAGATTAAATTACTAGTGCTATTTATAGCTCCTTGAGGCGTAATTCACTTGACCCATAAGCCCTCGTAGGGAGGATGTTTACCAGCCACCGCCTTGTTTGCGCCCTCGGTCACAAATATTGACACAAACATCGACTTATGGCCCGCAATCAACTTGCCGTAACAAACTCCCACGAATAAATACAATTAGCAGTTATTCAGTTCTATATATCACGTGTTTCAACTATGTTAGTGTATTACAACGTCATTATATTTGTTAAAGTTATCCATAATTAGACATCGTTTTTATATTCTTGTATCAGTTTGTCTATTGTAATTCAATATATGACTTAGATATATGATATATTGATGTACAATGTGTGTTTTTTTGCTCAGTCATGTATAACACAATTGCCAAGCCAAACTGCAATAAATGAAAATAAAAATTATTCATTTGCGGAATATGTGTGTTAAAAAGTTTTTACAAAGATATTTAATAATACAATATGTATATCGTACCACATTGTGGTGTGCAAACATTTAATTAAATTTAAAGAAGTTACATATTTATATACATTTTAACATTTAAATCGCAGCACTTATTTATATTTTTAATAGACATTTTATTTATTTACATGTTATGTAAGTTTTATCATTTATTATAAATAAATTTAAAAGTAGATTAATTTTAATCCTATCAACCGTACACTACCACCGTTTCCAAACCTAGCCAGTCAGGAAAATAAACGAGGAAACAGACTTAGATTTCAATAATTAACTCATACACACAAAAATAACTATTTTCCTCAATTTTCCTGAGATTCTATGATAAGAAACAAACTTGGTGACAATGGCAACCTGGTCACCTTTTTTTTGAATGGCTAATTTGTTACTAAATTGCGAGGTTTTTACAACTTCACCGGTCTATACTCCTGGTCACCTAAAAAGCATGATCTTTCATTAAAAAAACTCTTTTTAAAATTGGTTCAAAAATTACGGAGAAATCAATTAACATACCTACACAAAAAATATAGGACTCGAACATAGTACGACGTCTCCCATTTCCGCTGACAGTTGAAAATGAGTATTATTAGTATTCAGCGTCACATCTTAACCTTTTAAAAAAGTAATAAAGACTTTATAAAATAGTAATCCTTATAAAAATACTATTAAAGTTCAACAAGTTTGTATCATAATATTAATATGTGAAGCAAAAACTTTGGAACCCTTTTTACGAAAATTGCGATGACGGAGGAGTATGAAATTTGGCACACTTATAGTTTATGTGTAGGAGAAGTGCAGAACGCTAATATTTTTTTATTACAATGTTTATAAATTGCATTAATTCAAAAAATAAAACATTACACGTACTACCACGCATTTGACACACACAAACAAATATATTGAAGACTAGCTGCTACCTGCGGCTACGCCCGCGTTTTCACAGAAACCCGGTGTGCGATCGAGATTAAAAATAGCCTTTTTGTTAATCCAGGTCACAATCTATCTGTCTTCCAAATTTCGGACAAATCCGTTCAGCCATTCGAGCGTGAAAGAGTAACAAACATCCATACATCCATACTTACAAACATTCGCATTTATAATATTAATAGGATAACGATAAAAGATTACAGAAAACTATAATCATACAGTTTGGAAACAAAGTAGTTGGCCATGAGAAATAAAGATGGCGTTCCTATCAACAAAATATTAAAATTTATTATGATCGAATTTCGACCAATGGGCCACCACTAGTGCGTATAAATGGTTTTAACTAAGGATTTGTCAAGAAACTTTCGCTAGTAGCGTAGTAGTAGCGTCACTGCCGATTGTAGTGGCACGGCACTATTTATTTATTTTTTAGCAGTGTAATATCTGTTTAATGTCTATTACGTCTATACAACGCCGCAACGCAAACCGACGATTTTAGCAGCGCGGCACTGTATAGTGGTTATATGTTTAGGCCCTTAGAGCTACTTTTTGGATAAATTCTGAATCGAAAACACTTCAAATCATACAACGCTGTTTACTGAATATGTTGGTCGCACTGTAGGATTTGTAATGAAGATAAATAACCTACTGAGAATTTTTACGTTTTAGACGACTTAACGTTTTCCTCAAGTTACGCTATTAAGCAAAATCGGGCTTAAAATGTTCAAATCCAGTCGTAAGTCGTCATAAAAAGTCATGTCAGGTTCTTGGGTAAAGTGATGGCTTCCTTGCTTATGTCTGTTTAGAGCGATTTGGCTGCAACGAGGAAATACACGATACACTAATTTCTTTATGAATGTAAAGTATTCACTATTCATGCACTTAACAAAAAAAAATGTACAAAAAGTCACTAATTTTACGCAATATGTACACGAAGTTATGAAAAAACTGCAACCATCTTTTCTTTTTTTACTTTTTTGCATGACCGTTAGCATATACCATTAGTCAAGTTAAAATTTGTATGAAGTTACCCGATCTACAAATTATCATCATTATTACAACAATTTCTTCGTGGATACGGATGTATCGCCTCTGTGGTCTAGTGGTCCAGTTATTAGACTTGACTACATGAGGTACCGGGTTCGATTCCTGAGTCGAGCAACAAAAAGAAAATGTGGTTTTTCTCATTTTCTAATTAAAAAATGTTGCTCGGGATATGTGCCCGGTTGGCGATAGGATTGCCACCTATCACATTATGGGACTTTGTGTCTTCGGCTAGTCGTGGGTGCCCTGGTTGTGCCTCTGCCTATCACTTCGGGGACATGGGCGTGAAGATACTTTTTTGATACTCTTGAGTACAGGACTAGCGGACTATCAACATCAAGATTAAAAAAAATGAATCCTATAAAATAATTTATTGTTTATTTTAAACTGATTGTTTTCACTTCGATAGTATTGTGTTCCAGAGTACTTAAAATGACATATCCGATTCCAATTTCCAATTAGCGTGAAATCGAGATTCAAGAGTAAAATCAAGTCAAATCAACCCAATTTTGTTTCTCTAACAGGATTATCTATTTATATTAATACGTGATACCAAAACTTTGGACACTTTTTACGAAAATTGCGCGAACGGAGGAGTATGAAATTTGGCACACTTATAATTTATGTGTAGGAGGAGTGTAGAACGCTATTATTATTCAATAATAATGCTTTTAAAGTACATTAAATCAATAAATAAAACATTAAAAACACTACCGTGCATTTGACACACACAAACAAATATATTGATGATAACGGTATAAGATCACAGATGGCGCTCTGAAAAGTTTGGAAACAAAGTAATTGGTCTTAAGAAATAAGATGGCATTCTTATCAACAAGATATTAAAATTTATTATGATCGAATTTTGACCAATGGGCGACCACTAGTAAATTTAAATATAATACATACGATACATGTGCTCATCCTATTAACCAATTTATTGCTATGCAACTTATATCCCCGTGTTGGTCCGGGCTCCTTTGTAGAATAGACCATCTGCCTTCCTTGCCAGGCAGCTCGTAAAAGGCAAGCATAGACTCACCGTCACTAGCACCGTGACATCTGACTAGGTGGTAGAGTTTAGCAGCGACTCGTCCGGATTGGTACAACCGCCTTACCTATTCCTGCCGCCATAACGTCATGTCGTGTTCTGGTTCGGAGGGTAAGGTAGCCGGCAAACTTACTTTTGCTCGAGGCCTAACATCCCGGCCTCAGGTTGGCAACGCACCATTACCACCTTTGGTGTCTCTAGGCGGCGTGAATTTCTTAACATCAGGAAATCCGTCTGCTTGTATGCTTTCCAATATCATAAAAAAAATATAACTTATACAACTTATTGGTATATAACTTTAAGCTAAGTACTAATTACTAAATTTCGAATACATTCAATATCACTGTCAATTATTATCGTTACATTATAAATATTATAAGTTAAATTGTTATTAAG
>NJDC01011621.1:42821-55734 GCA_002245475.1 Calephelis virginiensis | reverse complement strand
GGGTAATGCACATAACATGTTGTGACGACAGCGTTCACTTTTTAAATTATTAAAAAGATAAAAATTTGCCTTCACAAATGTAAAAGTTTCATAGATATAAATTATAGATTAAGAAATATATAAAGAAGTGCAACAATGTTCTATAGCAAATTTAGTTGTATAAATACCGTTGGAATGACGTATAACTTAACATAATCTCTTTGTCTCTTTTTAACAAATGTCGATATTATGTACGCCGAAAGAGATGACGTCATTTTTGTCTTTGCTCATTTTGGCGTCGATTTAAATTGACGTCATGACAGTTCTCATGCTTGCCAAGAATCCATGTTTAGTGTTCAATTTTATAGTGATGCAATATTACAATTGTCGAAATTTTATTTTACGTTCCCAGAAAAGAATATTTGGACAAGATAAGAATGTATACCATTGCCACTGAAAATATCAATCATAGTCTATTTTAACGAAATTATAACTCTATAAATAACGTTACAATACCGGTAATAAAGCGACGTTGCAGCTTTTGCATTCTGTTTTGGTAAGCCTGACTTGTGATTCGCCGAGCATCTGAGAGTTGGCAACTACGCAAGCGTATGCAAACTGCAAAACATGAGAAGCCCAATAAAAATACAAAGAGACACAAAATGCTAATGGCATAAAAGTAACGTTACTAATTGTGTATAACGATATGTCTTTACCGTTAATTCTTACTGAGTATCGGAACGTATTACGTAAGCGATACTAAATTGTAACGAAATTGGTAACAATGTTAAGTAACGATACGCTTTAAATTACCGCTATCTCAAGCTCGAGCAAGTAACGTCACAGAATAATACCGATATTTTGATCCCTGCTTGGAAAGGTTAATAATTTGTATTTTAAAAATATTGGTTTTGCAGATTTCTAATTTATTTGTTTCAATGTGTTTCTTATACATCTTTTTTAAGATTTAAATACAAAATCCTTGTGAGAATAATTTTCCTAAGTAACGCTACCGTTTTTACCATAATGACTTTATTTTGTACCATCAGGCTTGCAACAGCGTTGATACTTCTGCCTAATACCTCTCGATCTAATAAACTGGCCTAAGTTTAACTTATTGAAACATCGAATTAAGAATGTTATTTTTGTTTTATTATTATGCCATGAATTGTAGCTATTTATTCAAATTTGCAACTTCACATAAAAAAGTTAAGGTGGCCATCAGCTGTGATCTTTCACATTAAATTCACAGCACCAAAGAACAATTATCTAATGAAAGGTACCTTTAACGATCAAAGCTGAATATTCACGGTTCCGTGGACTTCTTCCTCAAAAACAAGCTTTTATATTAACAGAACCAAACAAAAACCCGCATAAACAATAATATAATATCCACGCTAGTTATTAGCTACCTAAATCCGTCGACCATTTGCCAGGCTGAGGTTTGATTTGATTTGCCAGGCTGAGAACATAGATTAGAGAAAGTTTTAAAATTCTTGGATCCTCTAATCGAACCCTTCTTACAACAATGCAACAATTTATATTTATTAATTCCCTAGCATAAGACCAAGTTTTATGCTTTTTTTACTTTGTAGTTGCTGTGAAATTGTGAAATGATGTGCCTACCCATATTTGGAAGGCTGGAGACTCTTGGATTTTTAAAAGTTATCGGAAATTATTCTACTGCTTATTTTTTTGTTGAGTCTATTCAATTAAGTCAAATTCTTATTCTAGAATTTGTTACTCTTGTCAAGTATGATTTCATAGTTTATACATTTACATGTACGACATTTATACATGTATGTATATATGGATTTGTATATACATGAATGTAGGTTATTATGTATTTATGTTTGTATATTACTAATACTACTTTATAAAAATATATATATTTATACTCCGTCAGTGTGTTTATAAGTAAAATATGTCATTTTATTTATGCTTAAATTAAATTTATCTTTTCTAATTTTGTTATGTAAAAAATGGTGTGTTCTTCCCTTTAATTTTATTTTATTACTCTTTAATTTCCTTTCTTCCCTGGTTATCTGGCCGGGATTGCTTTGAGCAATAAGACTGTTATTTGTAAATTTTTTTAAGTTTTTTTTTTACATTTTGAACTCAGTTTGTGTGATTTGTCCAGGGATACTGTTTTTAATTACTACTATTAGTCGTTTATACGTACACTTTTTGAATTGATTTCATAGTTAAAGTTTTTTGAAGCTGTTTGCAGGAAGTGTTTTACTATATGCACTTTTGTATGGCTAGCGGGTCTGGGGTGCGATACACCCCTCGCGACCGTTTACGTAATATAAATTTTAAGTAAGAGTCTAATAATTTATCTTAACATAATACGTAATACCGACGTGTGTTTTCATATTTTTACTTCTCCACTATACATATTTTAAACTTAACACTTACATTTATAACTTACATTTATAATTTTCATGGATTTTTCATCTTGTATTGTACTTATAATGCACTTATATGTAATTGTAGATATTTAACAAAAAAAATAGATTTTTCTTGAAAACGTAACATTTTTTCGTTTATATTTACGACGCCACATTCACGGAGCAATTGAAAAATTGAAAACTGGAAAAAAAAGAAAAAAAAGAAGACAAGGCAAATGATTAAACATCTGAAGAAGAAAAAGATATAGCATGGTTATAGTAAGTGACTCCAACAGTTAATCACTTAGAAAAATAGAAATAAACAATAGGATGATGAAGGTAAAATTTTCCTGCAAAACCGACGCATGCTTTCATAATACTTATAAAATTTTGCAACTATTTGTACTTTGAAAAAGATAAATACTAAAAGTGAAATAAAAGCCCTTAAGCTATCAGGGTAAGAACGAAATTTTTGACTGACAAAATTGGGGCTGGACCTAAGCAAAGCTATATTTCTTTTCTAGAAGTGTTCTAACGGATATTTGGCATCATCTTTTGTATAATTTAGTCCAAACTGATAAAAAGTTGAAAGCTAGCATAGTTACTCTACTTCTATCATTCCAAAATCGACGAAATGGGATTCATGAAATTTGATGGCCATGATTAATCTGCC
Source organism: Calephelis virginiensis (assembly GCA_002245475.1). Classification (NCBI taxonomy): domain Eukaryota; kingdom Metazoa; phylum Arthropoda; class Insecta; order Lepidoptera; family Riodinidae; genus Calephelis; species Calephelis virginiensis. Next base: position 52,692 of record NJDC01011621.1, on the reverse strand, counting down.
AGGCCTACTTAACACTCCTCTTACAAAAAACTACATGTATCTCCAAGAACCCAGAATAGGAAAACAAAGAATGTATGCTCTAAATTCCACAAAAATATGTGTAATAGCCACATTATTGTTTTCTGCCAAAATTGTGATACCAAATGATTTGCTATATTTATTAAAATTATTATTATTTGGTATTTTAAGTTTTTTTTCAAAGAGTTTACACGTTGGTAAATAAATAATATTAAAGACAGTCATTATTAAAAATCCAATTTTTTATACCTTGTTTTATTGCAGTATAGAAATTTGGGGTGTTGGACATCAAACGTGACTACATACGTAACTTTTAGACGCACGTAACTAAGGGTTAATGTACTAACAAATAAGATATCAATATATTCATAAAAGTTTATCACTGTAATTGGGGTCTTTTTGGAGAGTTGGACAAATATAGAGCTTCATGAGGCTTACAAAACTTTGAAATAGGTACAAATTGTTATGCGATACACAAAACCTTCATATACAAAGACCTCATACACAAAACGTTTTCCATTGTTACTCATAAAGCCGGTGAAGATTATGTCACTGTAATGAACAAAAGAAAGTAAGTATTTAGCCCTTGGCCGTCCTTTTTCTATGCCAGGTTTGTCAGACCCGAAACTTGGACAGACATTTGTGTCATTAACTTGAATTTTCTGTATTCAACTTGACCCTTTTTGTTATAGACCATTCGCCTTCTTGCTGGATATTTTAAATAGGGCTGAACGAGAGAGACATTCGTTATAAAAAAAATATCACTCGATGTTTAACTTTTAATCAAAGTATTTTTTTGTGGCCTAGTAGTCTGGTGCTAGATTTGACTCCAGGAGGACCTGTGTTCGATTCCTAAGTTAGGCAAAGAAGAGAAAATGTGTCTCTTTTTTTGAATACAAATAAAATTATTTTATTTGTGATTTCCCACCAAAAAAAATAAACGTATTATGGCGAGACAAAACAGGCAAAATAGTGCGCTATGAATGAATTGGACTTACCAGAAGCCAAATCCCCCCAATAATATCTCACTCCACACAACAAACACCACCAAATTGTTTTTTTTTTGGCACCAACAATACACACACTACTAAAAACTTTCACTTCTTCTTAACGAAAACTTTATTTTAAGGGTTTTAACATGAAAATTTCAATAATGACGTTTTACAAAAAAAACATGAGTAGCGTAATAGGTTTGAGTATAAACGTGTTATCCAGTTGAAAAGTGTTCAACAAACAAATTCATAGTATCAACGTTGTAGAAGAGCCTCGGCAAAACCTAAATCCAAAACTTTAATGAAAATACGTGCTGCTTGGCATGATTATGCAGTATAACCGAATTCCACCTCTATAGACTGGACTACTATACTTAAGGCCACTTACACATTCCCGGGTTACATATGATATTGAGTTATACTGTCAGATATAACATGATTTAACTCTAGATAGCTAGCCCAGTGTTAAATACTTAACCTGGGAACGTGAAAGTGGCCCTTAAAGTACTTTCTACTAACTACTACTGGTACTACTACTGCTAATACGAATATACTACTTCTCCACCGTATTACTAGATTTTATCTACAAACTCTAAAACACGAGGAATTACTAAACGCAAATATCAAACGTCCGTGGTCACTCAACCATCACCAATCAAATTAGTGTTTTGACTATAAGCAAAATACATATAATCTGTGAAGTTATGTCTGTGTTCCGCATCCTGGCATCACTAAGATAACAGCTGATAACTTTTTCATTTATGTTTAAGTAATTACAACAAACAAATACATTGTGCATGTAGCACAAAAAGCCACCGATTTAACTAAAAGTTCTCATGGCATGATATAAAATCTTCCCCAAGGACGAATACCATTAAGCGGTATATTTAAGCACATTGATAAAGTTAATGCTGAAACTTTCTCCTGAATCCCGGGTAATCCATATTCTCATTAAAACTCCCGTAATACTGACACCATCTTATCGTGTTTGATTGCCTATTAATTTTAATAATGGCGCTTTTACGCTGACTTTATGGCGTGCGTCGACTTAATTTCTTAATGGCGTGCCGTTGATGTGCACTAACAATATCGCGAAAGATAAAAGTAACAGTTATTAACTTTTAGTAGATATTTTTTGTTTGCTTGCCGCTTTGTTTCTTCTCTGACTTTTAAATTTATCTAAGTGTCTTTTGTGACGCGAAGATTCTGAAGAAATTCCGCCAACTTCGAATGAACTTACATACATATCTTCACGCCAAATCTATTAACAGTAGACAGAGAGTATCGAGTACCAAACCTCACGATCCTGACAGACCTGTCTGGCTTCTATCACATTCGTTACCCTTTTCATACGAACATGCAGGTTTCGGAGACTCTTGACTCATCCTTCGGATAATATCCGAGTGATCTGATCGTGGAATGCCAACCTTGGTCTCCCTGGGTACCTTTATCCATGCACATTCGCATTGTATATCAGATTTGTCATTTATTCATCCGTCAGTCTTTTCGCATGAAGGAACCAGTAGAGCATGCCCTTTGACATTTTAACACCAACACTATCTTTCAATCCCACTCTTTCCAGGATCTCACTATTAGGAATGTGGTCAATGAGTATTACACCACAGATTTTCCGTAGCGCTCTCATTTTAACCGTGTTTATCCTCCTCTCATGCATTTTCTGACATACCCAACTCTCGCTTCCATACAACAATGTTGGGATAAGAACAGAATTATGGAAAGCGAGTCTAGCATTTTGACTTTGATGATTAGATGCTATGCTCTATCAGTTGCGGTCCCATTTGAATTTGATCAACATCTTACAGGAACAAAATCTCACATAACGTATATTTTGAATGTGTTTATAATACAATTACTAATTTTATAAGGTAACAAAGCTTCTAACTTTAACTGTAGGCGTAATTATATACGTTTTTAAAATAAACTTCCCGTTTACATGAAAGACCTTTCATTATTTGGGTCAAAAGTACCCAAATTTCAGATTTTTCGAACCTTTAAAAATTCATATCATTAAAAATATTAACTTTATCGTGAAAAGTCATAGGACCTTTTTTATTGGTATTTTAATAGAGAATATAAAAAAAATGTCCGGTTGAAAAATAACAATTCGTTGCAATTGTTTAAAAAATTTCAGTTTAAACAATATGGCACCGGGTTGCGCCATGGCAACATACATTTATATCATAAGGAGGGCAATTAAAAGAGGATCGCATAAAAAAACTGAGGTGGAATAGTTTTTGGTAATCATGCGCCGATTTCTACTAGTCTAATAATAATATAAAGCTAGACTACCACTTAAATTGAATGACTAACTGACTAACTGACCAATGATTGGTCTCGAATTGTTCTACGTACTTGCCGTAATTATAGAGCGATGGTTGAGGTGTCATCGGATAGAGGGAGCTCCTAAACATTCTGTTAGAAGTTTCTATGACTTTGGGTTCAGTTGAATTGTGCTGGAATTACAGAAGTGCAGATAAAACTGTAGAGACAGTAACATATCCATACTATTTACATAAGACAAACATAGAAAAACAAATGTGTGTTATGTTCCGTTTTCGTGCGAAAATGGCTGAACTGATTTTAATATTAAAAAAATAATTGACTTTGGAAAACGACAAATTTTTATCTCAAAATATCAACGGGTAGCTAAATATTAAATTTACTAAACCGCGGGTAACATCTATTATTACATAAGATACCTAACAAGCCAAGCAGCAGTGATGTTTAGAGACACTACAGATTTTACTGGTGCGTTGCTGTGTTATGATCGATATACAAAATCTCAAGTTCAAATATAATGGCTTCTCTGTACTCAATCAAGGAATAATAGATATTTACCTATTGAATGTCGATTTCATGCAAATCGGAATTTGGAATCGGATTTGTCTCATTTTGTTCCCTTGAATTACATACAAATTTATGGTGTAATATTTTTATTTAACACCGACCAACCACGAGGTTTGGGTTCGATTTCCGACGCAGGCAGGCATTTGTGTGATGGACACTTAGATGTCTACATTTTTCGGGTCTGTTTGTTTATTTAATTTATTCTGGTATCTTTTTAAGTATTTCTATGAATTAATATCGTTGACTAATACCCATAACACAACATATGCCTAATATAATTACTCTGCTGTTAGATTCAATTTGTGTAACTTTTCCAGAGATATTAAATTTAAAAAAGCGGGTTGCACTCCGGGAATGCCGGAAGAAATGAAAACTTGAATATTAACGCTGTGCATTTTTGATATTTTGGAATGGTTAGGGAATAATTTTGCACAAATTGATTTAATTATCAGTATGAAAGTACCTACTATCATTTATGTGGTAGAACACAATATTCATTTATTGCGCTATCGTACACAAACATGACAACACGAACATTCGCGCAAGCGCCCTGCGCCGTCTAACGAATTTTCGTCTTACGAAATTTCAGGTCACATGTCCTGACGCGAGTTTTTACCCATTCCAAAAAAAGTGCGCAACGCCGCTAAAAAAGTTTTCACTTTAGAATAAATTAATATTCAGTATAATAATTGGTTTATAATTATTGATTAACTAAATATTAACAATTCCTTGTTACTGTGTTCAAGAGTGCAAAATGACACAAATCCGATTCAATTTCTAATTAGCATGAAATTGATATTCAAGATTAGAATAGAATGTGTATTGATGTACCTTCCACGATCAAATTGATCGGGTTTTATCCAACGGTCGTGTCAAGAGTCACTGAAACCTGTGTGTTCGTATGAAAAGGGCAATTGATGTGAAATAGCTTGACAAGTCCGTAAAAACCGTGACATGTGGCACTCGATACTCTTTACCTACCTCGTTAGGGAAAAGAAAATAAGTAAGAATAGCCCTACGGGTTTTTAGCGGGAAAGAAAGGTTTTAAGAATTTCGCCACAAGATTTTATTCCAAAGTAGCTCAAATGCTTAGAGCATTCGTCAGCGAAACGAACGAAAGACGAAAGGGTACTGGCTCAAATCCTGTCTGTGATTAAATTTTTCCTTTCTTTAAAACTTGTAGAAAAGTAAGTAAGAATAGCCCTAAAGGTTTTTTAACGTTAAAGAAAGGAATAAAAATTTCGCCATAAGATTTGAATCCTCAGCAGCTCAAATTCAATTCGTCGGGAAACGAACGAAAGACGTTAAGGGTACAGGCTCAAATCCGTCTGTGACGATTATTTTTTCTTTAAAATTTTTAGATACGCTACAGGATATTGGCAAGTACATATAATAGCAAGAATAAGATATGTCACACAGGCGGTATTATTGCTCTTAATTAAGTATATTGAGGAGGATGATATATTATTCACTGAATGTCAGAGTACACTACTCACTTAGCAGTCCCTACTCAACCCTAATCTGTATGCGGCTCCAACCTTCCTATCCAACCTACTGTCCGACCGTTCAAGCAATAAACAAACGTATAACTATACAACGGAATTACTAATATAGTACACTATTTAAAATCCTTGACACTAAAACATATATTTGATTATGTTATTATTAAATTATTTTATATAATATGTTATTTGAAATATATATTATGAATTAAATAGACGTATATAAATGAAAGCCTTGTTAGTTAGACTAGCTATAACCAAAGAACGGCTTGCCCGATTTGACTGAAAATTGACGGGGAGGTAGATTAGAACCAGGAAATGGACAAAGGATAATTTTTGTCCAGTTCGACCGTGAGGAAACTAGGAAAAACAACATTTTAATTTTTTTTCTTAGAAACTGAACGGATGGAACGAAATTCGCCGTAACACCTAGAATAACATTGTATTCAAAATCCGTAGCTTTGAGCGACATATATTTTATATAACATTTTCATATAACAACTACAATTACATAATATTTTCGTAAAGCACTTGTACTGTTCCGCATGAATTTAACAGAGTAAGCCTAAATACTGAACCTGAATTTTTACTAAATTCTGTTTGGCAACGTTTCTCATTCACTAAAAAAATGTAACATATCTCGCTCTATGGCCTTGTTGTAAGCTAGCTTGAAAATACACTGGCCGGTTCAAAAAGTATCACGAAAACCGCAGTATGAAATTCAGCGATAACATACAGAAGTTTTTTATAGCGCTTACTAGAGGTCAACAAACGTAACAAAGAAATTTGACGACCGTTTTGTCTGAAACGTTGATAAAGTGTTGGGTTAATTGTTCCATGGTGCTATATGCGTGGTATTGAACCTGCAGCAGAGGCAAGTGCTCGCCGCCGACACCCTCTTTAGCATGAGGCGTCACACTACTCAATGGCAAGCTAATTCAGATACCAGATGTCGATATATTTGTAAATAGATTATTGTCATTTAAATTGAAAGCAATAAAATATCTTAGTTACGACTGTTAATTAAATAAAACTGTTAAGTAAGAAAATTATAATATTTAAAATTAATAAGCTTGTAACGCCTTGGGTTTTTACCTGTTATGTTACTTGAATAAATGTCAATAATAGTAGTAAAAAAGGGGTTGCACTCCGGGAGTGCCAGCAGAAGTGAAAACTTGAATATTAACGTTGTGCATTTTTGATATTTTGGAATGGTTAGGGAATAATTTTGCACGAATTGCTTTAATTATCGGTATAAAAGTACTATCATTTATGTGGCAGAATACAATATTCATTTATTGCGCTATCGTACACAAAAATAACAACACGGACATTCGCGCAAGCGCCCTGCGCCTTCTTACGAATATCCTGACGCGAGTTTAGAAGTTTTTACCTATTCCAAAAAATGTGCGCAACGCCTCTAAAGAAGTTTTCACTTCAAAAGAAATCTCACTTCAATAAAAACAAAACAGATTTTTATTGTGGTATAAAAACTTTGCAACACTCTATCATAGAAGCACTTTCCTGAAATGGTCCATTCTAGCGAGCTATATTCCCAGCAGGTACAATTATATCTCCCGTAAACATGGATATAAGACCAGCGCTAGCGCTAACACTACACCTATGAACCTAAAAAATAAGAATACTACTTATCTTAGTAACAAAGATTGGTTAGAGAATTCTGTTGCATATTTTATTTTTAAAGAAACCGTTATTGAAAACATTACATATACATATGATACATTCGCTTTTTCACAAAACGTGTAATTTTCTCTATAACAAATACTTAATTAGAACGTCATATGTATACAAACCTACGGTAATAGTCAGTAGTCAATAGTCGAATATTTTTATTCAACATAGGATAAAAATTATCTCTTATTGAAAGTCATAACAAGTCAACAATTATTACAGTTACAGTGGTCTAGCGGTCCGGGTGTTGGACTTGACTGCATGAGGTCCCAGGTTCAAATCCCGAGTCGGCCAACAAAAAGAAAATTGGATTTTTCCAATTTTCTAATTAAAAAAATGTTGGTCGGGATTGGAATTGTGCCCGGTTGGCGATAGGCTTGCCACCTATCACATTGTGAGACTTAGTATCTTCGGCTAGTCGTGGGTGCCTTGGTTGTACCTCTGCCTACCTCTTCGGGATATGGGCGTGAAGATACTTTTATTTAAATAGCAGTGAAAATCGCATCAAATCCGTTTTGTAGTTTTGAGGACTAAAGCATACATAGGGACACACCACATTACCACTTCAATATTGGAAGGCAAAACAGAAGACGAATTTCCTTATGGTAAGTAATTGACAGCTAGAGACACCAAAGGTGGTAACGGTGCGTTGCCAACCTGAAGCCGAGATATTAGACTTCAAGCAAAAGTAAGTTTATCAGTTACCTTTTCCTCCGAATAGGTAAGGCGGTGGTACCAATCCGGGCGAGTCGCTGCGCAACTCTATCACCTAGTCAGATGTCACGTTGTTAGTGACGGTAAGCCTATGCTCGCCTTTTACGAGCTGCCTGGGCATGAGGGGAGAGCAGACTAAATGGGTCTTTATATATAAGGCCAATCGTAATACAGTTGTTGGCTCTCTTATTCCATAAAAATGTTTTATGTGCAAAAGAAATTGTCAGCCATTTTGTAAAATTGGTATCTCTTTTATTTATCTTATTGAAGTCTTGCCGCTTTGTGTTGAATAATGGCTTTATAAAGCTTGCGTCTGTCGCTAATGACCTCCAGGGTCCCTCAAGTGTCCTATTACCTGCGCATTCACTGACAACTTGCTTATTACATTTTCTTCTCTACGACTTCATGACGAAAACTTCAAGAAACCAATGCAATTTCTATAAACTAAGTAGTTTTATCTGGCAATGAGCTCGTGTCATATATTTTGCGCATATCGCTAAGGATGGCTACACACGGATTAAAACATTAGTTTGATAAATTTTGTTCTGTTTCAAAGTTTCCACCAATGACACTTTTGTGGAAGGCATGACTCGGGCGTGATTACGACCGTCTGAATAATGCTTCAGCTATGCAAATGTGTTATAGTTTCTCGCTGTTGGTCCAGGGTCTTTGCGTAAACCTTCTGTCTCACTTACGCCTCGTAAGAGATGAGTGCAGTTTAAATGGGACATTACCTTTGGTGGTATAGGGCCTTGCTGCAGCTCGTTCGGGTAGGGGTTCTTCGATTCCTGCCTCCTGAATGATACCGTCATGTTCTGGTCCGGAGGGAAGTCGGTAATGTTACTCAACAATTAGCCTAACACCTCAGCCAAAAGACAGCAACGCAACAACAACATCTATGGTATTCGTCGTAATCGACGTATGCTTGTCCTCATCTTCATTACATAATTCTCTATCCCTATGTCCCATTGTACGCTTATTTTTTTTTAACTACGGAACGGATTTTGAGGCGGTTTTTGAAGTGAAAACTTCTTTAGCGGCGTTGCGCACTTTTTTTGGAATGGGTAAAAACTGTCACGTGACCTAATTCGTAAGCCAAAAGTACGTAAGACGATAGCTATGCTGCAACGTTCCATCGCCAGTGCTTTGACGCGACAAGCGTAAAACTTCGTATGTATTATTAGACGTGTTTATTTCATTCAGCGCTTTATTTGCTATTTTATCACAATAAACTTGAATGGAATCAGAAAGCGCTTAGACCCTTAGCTATTTAATATTCTGTGTGATATTATTAGACAAATTAATTAATTCAGCGCTCGATTTGCTATTTTATAACAATACACTATTGAAAGGAATCAGACAGCGTTTAAATGCTGAACTGTTAAACGTTCTGTGCGATATTGTTAAACACTTGATTTCATTCATCGCTTGATCTACAGTATTAAATAATTGTACTGTAAAGTGTTAACTGTTTCTTTCTTTAAATGTTTTGCAGTTTGTGGTAGATAAAATAGATATTAGTTTAGTAAAACGTCTTTTAATTTGTTTGCAACTTGAATGTATATCATAGTTTATAAGTTAATAAAAATTACAGAAGTTGAGCTGTTTTCGAAAAAGTAGAAAGTTTAACAAAGGAATTAATATTATATTAAATTGAATTATATATAAGTTTGAAAAATTTAATACTTCGTCATATTTTAACTCATAAGTAATACTATTTTAAATGGCCGAGGTAAATTATGAAGAGACCGTACTAGTAGGTAGCGTATTGAGGTTTTATGGTTGAGCACAGAGTACTAATAGGTAGATACTAATAGTACGAGTACTAATGAGAAAGACAAAACTAAAAAAAAGTTTTGGGATTCACAAAAGTCTCTGTAACTTATTCCAATCAGATACTTCCTCTAGCATATTTCCATTTGAACACATTATTATTTTCTGATTTTTGTACTTACGAGGGTCAAACTGAAAGTTCTTAGAAAATCAAAAACTAAGCATTCTAGCAAGTTATTAGTTTTACTATAACTTTTAAAAATAGCGTCCATTTACATCAATACATCGCTGCATTCGATGGAACCATTGATA